>VOPJ01001865.1:53682-120774 GCA_014673585.1 Semibalanus balanoides | reverse complement strand
CCGTGGCAGGCAGAGCCGGCCCTCAGTCCGTGGCAGGCAGAGCCGGCCCTCAGGCCGTGGCAGGCAGAGCCGGCTCTCAGGCCGTGGCAGGCAGAGCCGGCTCTCAGGCCGCGACTGGCCAGCTCTGTGTGACTGCCGGACGCTAGTGACCCTGGCGCTTCTGACCTCACGTGCCAGGGACGTACCAGCTCGTCCAGCCGGTCCGGCCAGCCACCTCGGACGTGAGTGGCAGGACGATGTACTGCTACAGCCGGACCGCGGCTGTCACTACCGATTACAGACAACGCAGGTCTACCGGACCGTTCTGCTACTGGAAGGACGATTCCGGCGCTGCAGTGTCCTATATCGGCCACCAGTGGTGAGCGATTGATTGTAGCCCCCTTACTAGAAGTTGCCGGTGGAGAGGAATTTGTCAATGGAAGTTTTGCGGGAACTAGGGATGTTTATTTAAGGTCATCTGAATACTAAACCTTGCTTACTAGCAGTTGGCACTGAGTTGATTATTTACTCATCTATGAAGTTAACTAACTGATCATAAATCAATCAACAAGAAACTTGCTCTGTTCATGTTCATGTGTCGATTACCAGAGGAAAACATGTATAGCTTAGTTAATATATGTATGTTTTCTATCTGATCTTTGACCATTCGCGGTAGATATTCAGTGTACTGGCCAGGAGAGGCAGCTGAAAGAGGACACTCCTGTTAGGGGAGGCAGCTGAGAGAGGACGCTCCTGTCAGGAGAGGAAGCTGAGAGAGGACACTCCTGTCCGGGGAGGCAGCTGAGAGAGGACACTCCTGGCGGTCTGACGGACCCTGATGGCCGGCGCAGGAGCTGCTGTAGTGTCGTGGTCAACACATCCCGACAGGCAGCTCTGTTTTACATCAGTACCCAACACATCCCGACAGGTAGGTCAGTATTATGTCCTACCCAACACATCCGATAGGCAGCTCTGTGTTTCATCCTACCCATGAGAAACACATCCCGATAGGCAGCTCTGTATTTCGTCCTACCCAACGGCCAACACATCCGACAGGCAGCTCAGTGTCGCCGAATCTGACGCGGCAGCCGTCAGTATTTCGTTGTGTCGCCAAATCTGACGCTGCAGCTGTCAGTCTCCCGTTGTCGGCTTTAATGACAGCCGACGTCACTGATCACTATCGGTGGTCTGTTGGCGGCGGGTGGTTGCGGACGGCGGACGGTGGACGGCGGACGGTGGACGGTGGACGGTGGACGGTGGACGGTGGACGGTGGACGGTGGACGTGGAAGGTGGGACGGGTGGTACGGATTGGAACAGGTAGAGGTTCGACGGTGGACGGTGGGGACGCGTGACGGTGGACGTCAGTGGACGGCGGACTGGACGTGGACGGTGGTCGGTATGACGGGTGACTGTGGCTGTTGCGACGGTGGACGGTGGACGGTGGACGGTGGACGGTGGACGGTGGACGGTGGACGGCGGACGGCGGACGGCGTATGGCCTATTGCTGTAATTGCTGCCGGCCACCGCCCGGATCGGGGAGGGGAGAAGGGGTGTCGGCCTGACCTCCGGCCGGCAGGTGCGGCCCTCTCGCCGTCCGATCGATACGTCACTGATGCCGGGCCGCCCCTCTGTCCCCCTCCGGCCCTCTCCCCTCCCCTCCCCTCCCCGCAGCCGCTCACACCCACCGTCCATGCCGTAATGAATATTTCTATTGGTCGGCAGAGCTGCAGGTGAGGGCCGTCACGGGAGGTAGATCCGGGGAGGCGGCTCCCCTGCGGCGGGAGGTAGATCCGGGGAGGCGGCTCCCCTGCGGTGGGAGTCAAGTCCGGGAGGCGGCTCCCCTGCGGTTTCGGTGAGCCAGCAGGGGTCGGGGGTAGGTTACGCTCCCTGCGTCGGAGGGCAGGATTTCGGGAGGGCGCGGAGGAGTCAGGTTCGGGGAGGTGCTCCCCTGTGGCGGGAGGCAAGGTTCGGGGAGGCGGCTTCCCGCCTGCGGCGGCGAGGCAGGTCGGGGAGGCGGTCTCTCCCTGCGGCGGTGAGGCAGTCGGGGGAAGGCGGGGCTCCCTGCGTCGGGGAGGCAGCGTCGCGGGGAGGCGGCTCCCCTGTGCGGGAGGAGGTCGGGGGAGGCGGCTCCCCTGTCGTCGGGAGGCAGAGAGTCGGGGGGTGCGGCTCCCCTGCGGCGGGGACGGCAGGCCGGGGGAGGCGTGATGGGCAGGCAGGTCGGGGGATGCGCGCTCCCCTTCTCGTTGGCGGGAGGCAGGTCGGGGAGGCGGCTCACCCTTGCGGGTGCGGGGACCAGTCAAGTTTGTAGGGAGGCGGCTTTACCCTGCGGCGGGTAGTCAGGGTCGGAGGGGGCTCGGGGGAGGTCGGGGGAGGCGGCTCCCCTGCGTCGGGAGGCAGGTCGGGGAGGCGGCTACCCTGCGGCGGGAGGCAGGCCGGGGAAGGGCGGGAGGCAGGTCGGGGGAGGCGGCTCCCCTGAGACGGGAGTCAAACACCTGTCCGCTCTATCCCTCCCAGCCGGCCGCGCCTTTTTAGGACGGGTCTCTCCTGATGAGGATCGTCCCTGCCTTAGAGGATGGGCAGGATGGTTTGAGGATTCCTTTACAACCAGGTCCTACGTCGTAGTAAAGTATAAAGTAAAAGTTAACAAGCCAGCACGTGTGTTCGGTGTTTCCAGTGAAACTCACTTAGTTACATCGTCGCTTAGTCATTCATATCGAGAATGACACGAATGACTGAGACGTGTAAGATGTACATGAAGTTGGATAACATTTCTATGATTTCTCCTGCTGCTTGGCCCTTTGGATCAGCTCTGAAGTCATATACTTGGCGATGCGCAGTTTCTTTCAACATGAACCGAACGCAAGCATAGTTGTGTTACATATTAGCACACCTCTTCATATTTTTTTTCGAAATGGGGGGGACTTTGTGTGGGTGTGGTGTCTCTACACCCAATTAACTTTGGGTGTGATGTCTCCCGTCTTGACCTTTTAAACAGTTCTGTTTCGTTATGCTTAAAGAGAATGTTTCACACCTTTGTATTATAATTAACTGAGATAGGTTTTGTCGTTGGCCGTTACTGAAAAGTATAACATACTCAAACCACTTTTCCCTAAACTTAACCGTTTTTAAGCAATTGAAATGTTAATTTACAAAAGGGAGGGTCTATGCAAGTGCCGCCTCTGATTGGCTGACAGACACTTCAAGATTGTTAGTCCTGGGAGAAAAACTACTTGTATTTCTCGAGACTTGATTGACTTACTTACTGTGAGTACGATAACAAATGACTTGTTTGTATTCAAGCCGCCAGAATTGTCTAAAAAGATTGCACGTATTCTCTATAGCTCTGTGACTCAATAATGGTGTCAACTGTCATTGTCTCAAATTTGAAAAGGTTTATTGTTATCAGGTTAAGTAATTTTTCGAGAAGCAAATTCACCATCGTTTTCAGCAGCACTTACTTCATATTGTAATACAACCGGCGTACATTTTACAACTTTCCGGAAGGTGAAACCTTCCCTTTGGATGAATTTGCTGAATATAAATCATCCGCAACTTGTTTATGGCTAACATTTCCTTGGCATGAAATGAATGTGAAAGAAGGTTAGCAGGTATATAAATAACCTAACTGCATTTGCAGTACATTCATAGCTATACGCATGCGTGTTTAAGCTGCAAGGTAGATAACGTTAATTAATGTTAGATATTTGTTTTAATTTCAGCGTATTCCAGGCATATTACTGAATGTATAACGTTGCGGCGTGCATAGTTGTTAATTGAGGTCACGGCAGGTAGTGGAAACATCAGCTGATGCGCTATTTTCAAACAATTAATTATTCGTTAATAAGCAACATACATTTGGAAATGATAAAATCGGGAAACTATGTATATGTCCAACTGTCGATACACCTCTCAAGAACTAAATATGTTCAAAATACGGGAGTGTTTTTTCCAGCTTTGCCAAACTGACCAGTGGCCACCTAATGAATAGGAAACACTACTTTCCCACAGTGTTTCGAAAAAGGTCCAATACCGACCATTGGAACGTCAACATCGAACAGAGCTATAAAGCCGGGCAGAGCGCGATCTTGAGCACGACAGCCCGCACATATATTTCCGCGGTTGCATGGTAGTTTTCCCAATCCAAAGCTCGTCTGTTGGCATTTTCACGAGGAACCAATGCATTCTTTATTTCGCTGCTCCATGGAGCAGCATGAAAATCATCGAAAGCTCTTCGTTCTACCCACCCCCGATGCATCTTTAATCTGGGCAGCTATGAATTGTTAAGCGGACGCTGCATATTTGATTCGCGGGAATAGTTAAGGCGGACGTACATTATTCATCCTGGTACGATCCGAATAAGAATTCGGCTATGACGGAGCACCGATGGCTATTATCTATCGTGCGAGGATGATAAAGCGCCGGTTTGCGGTGCGCTGGGAGGCGGCAGCTGCTCCTCCCTCTGTCACCACGTCGTCACTGTTTATTGTCACTTGCTAGCCAGCAGAGGAACGGCACTGGATGTTCTGCCATGCAGCGCCAAAACTGAAGCGGTCATTGGTCAGTGTGTGCGAGCTTGGCGGCATCGCACGGTAAAAATACTGGGACAGGCAGGTGGAAAACCGCAGAACCAACGAAGAGCACAGGGACTAACGAACGGACAAACGGGCGAACGACGAGGACGAACAAAAAAGCGGTGGACCGATGAAAGCAGACGGACGGATGAAAAATAGCAGAGGGATGGGTGAACGGATGGAGATACATTGTGGCTTAAGGATAATTAATAAGTCACGTTATTTACTTCTTCAAACCAATCCAACCTCTCTTCCACTAGACATGGGTATTAATTTTGCCAGCTTTGCGGGGATTTTGTGATGCGTACCCTGCTGAAAAACTGTAAACACGACAACTGGACCCGCAAATGACCCGAAGTTGACCTGGCGTTTGAGCCTAGCACTCGGTGCCAGCAGCTGATCTGCGCCCCGTCCGCAGCTGATCTGCGCTCCGTCCGCAGGTGCAGCGCTTTGTATCCTAGATATGTGACGCCTCAATGACCAATGACCATGCTACTGAGTACTTGGTACACGACGTAACTTCAGTGAACAAGCAGCTGTGTGTACCTCGCAGACAATTGGAAATCTAAGCAGCTATGCTAACGGGCAGAGATGCGAGACGATTCCGTCCGCTAAACCCGCATCGAAAGGAAATATTTCTGTCCGGTACGTTGAACCCGTCACTAGCGTCATTGAGCTATTGTGCCAATCGTAGAGACAATCGCATACTAGCATACCACCATCGCACTATACCCCACATCCCCCAGTGAGTGTTGGACGGTGTGACCAGTGATGGTTCAGTGACGCTGCCCCAGGGGTGGTGATGATGTGGGGCGGGAGGCGAGGTGCTGTGGGGTGAGGCAGGTGGCCATTAGTTTGCCACAGGCCGCTCGGACAGTGCCATCCGTCAGATTCTCCGCTGGAATGTATGATAAGCGTGTGCTCGCCGGCAGGTGCGGCCCCTAATCACGCGCGCGCAGTAATTTGGCCCCGGCCTGATGGCGCGCTCGCACCACCACCGCGCCGTGGGGCGGCGCCGTCACGAACGCAAAAAACACGCGCTCGGTGCGGCGCGAGCGCAGCGCGTCGGCTGGCAGTAACCACCTCCTATCCCGGGGCGGTAACGATCAGCATGATTTGTTTGCTATTGGAGTTCGATATGTAATGGCTGGTGGCCGCTCCGCGCCGGCCGAGCTGGACTTGTGACAAATTGCCGGCGACGATGTGCCTCTCTGTCGCGTCCGATGGCGGCTCCTGATGGGACGGAACCTCCGGAACTGTCCGACGCTTGGAACAGTGGTCACTGTCCAACGCTTGGAACAGTGGTCATTGTCCGACGCTTGGAACAGTGGTCACTGTCCGACGCTTGGAACAGTGGTCACTGCCCGACGCTTGGAACAGTGGTCAGTGTTCATGTCCGACCCTTGGCAACAAAGGGGTCACTGTCCCGGCGATACGCTTGAACAGGTGGCCCACTGTCCGACGCCTTGGAAACAGTGGTCACTGTCCGACCCCTTGAACAGTGGTCACTGTCGCGACGCTTGAAGCAGGTGGTCACTGTCCGACGCTTGAAGCAGTGGTCACTGCCAACCCTTGGAACAGTGGTCAACTGTCGCGACGCCTTTGGAACAGTGGTCACTGTCCGACCCTTTGGAACAGTGGTCACTGCCCCGACCCTTGGAACAGTGGTTTTACTGTCCCCCGGAATACGCTTGGAAGCCAAGTGGTCACTGTCGCACCCTTGAACAGTGGTCACTGTTCCCGACCCTTGGAACAAGTGGTCATGTTCCGATCGCTTGAACCAGTGGGCCACTGTCGCGAACCCTTGAACAGTGGTAAACTGTTCAGACCGACTTGGAACAGTGGCCACTCGTCCGAACCCTTGGAACAGTGGTTTCACTGTCCGAGCCTTGGAATACAGTGGTCCAACTGTCCGACGCTTGGAAAGGTGGCCACTGTCCGACCCTTGAACATGTGTCACTGTCCGATCGCCTTGGAAAGTGGCCCACTGTCGACTCTTGGAACAGTGGGTCTACTTGTCCGACGCTTGAACGCAGGTGGTCACTTGTCTTCGACCCTTGGGAACAGGTGGTCACTGTCCCGACCCCCTTGGAACAGTGGTCACTGTCCGACCCATTGGCAGTGGTCCACTGTCTGATCCTTGGAACAGATGGTCCTGTCCCGCCCACTTGGCGTGTCCAACTGTCGACCCTTGGAACAGTGGTCACTGTCGCACGCTTCGGAACAGTGGTCACTGTCGACCCTTGGAACGCGTGGGTACTGTCACGCGCTTGGAAAATCAAAATGTGGTTAGCTGCGCGAACCATTGGAACAGTGGATCACCTGTCCGACCCTTGGAACAGTGGGATCCATGTCACGACGCTTGGAACAGTGTCCACTGTCCGACGCTTGGAACAGTGGTCACTGTCCGACGCTTGGAACAGTGGTCACTGTCCAACCCTTGGAACAGCAGTCACTGTCCGACCCTTGGAACAGTGGTCACTGTCCATAACCAACTTAGCATGCTTTCTGGAACACTGCTGGACCTCACTGGCAAAGGGATCGCAGACGGAGCGTTTCCGGATTTTGTCCTCTTTTACAAGTGTCAACCACAGGCTTATTTTTACACAAAACTTCGCTCATTCGTTTAACATTCAAGGTGTCTTGCATTTAGTTGGATGAGTCATACCTGTGCCATGCGATCCAGCGGTTCATTCTCGATGGGAAGCATTCTGACTGGACCGCCGGTACTCTCAGGCGTCCCGGAAGGCAGCATTCTCGGAACCGATATTATTCGCATACTGCTACTCGTCGCTGACCTTGCCAAACAATATATAAAACAGCGCTGTTTGGCTTATGCGATGACGTCAAATAATTTTCACCGCATTCAAAATCCGAAAGATACCGGTTTCCTTCAAGGCCGACCTGGACCGAGCTTTGTGCATGGTCTAAAACTGGCACTTGAAGCTCAAATCCAGCTAAATGCCAAGACAATCACATTCACCCTTGCGCACGGCCCCCATACACTGTGCTTATGTTTTAAAGACCGGGCATAAACTGGAGCGATGCGAAAAAGATGCGTGACCTGGCGTCATATTAGATACAAAGCTGACATTCGCAGATTCATGTTCAATTCAACGTAGGGCAAAGCTAATCGGCCATGCCCTCCGGTCTGCTTCATAAGCGAAAGTTGTTCAAATGTGCCGCCAAATGTTTTTCGGCCGCCTAGACTTCAACCACTCATGTGCAATCTTGGCAAGCGTAACAACCACATTGTGGGTCGCATCATTGAACTACGCTAGTGTTATCTGGTCCAGGGCCGCATCAACCCACTTAAAACGCCTCGAGCGCCCCTACAACACAAGGTTTTTTTATGTGGTTTAGGGTGTAATCCAAAGCGCCGCTGTTCCACCATAGGAGTATACTTCACCAAGCTGCTGAAACCTTTTAATTTGTCACGCTCCCATCAAGGCCCTCGCTCTTTCAACTCAAGCCGACAGGTTATACGTTTCATGCACGCTCAGCTTTGATACCGTGACCCGCCTTTGAGTGGTGTGGCAAAGATAGTGTCTTGTTTTTCTCCTGTCTGCTCCCACCCGACGCACACGTACACACTGGCTGTTCCATGTGCCGGTGGTAGAGTAAAATTCGGTGCGCAATAGCTTTTTAAACGCGGCCACCGAGCATTTGGCCATATATTCAGGTCCCTGATGGCTAATTTGTCTTACACCATTTATTACTTTGTTCGGCATGGTTTTTAGGTCCTGGCCAAACGGCTGAATCATTGATGATGTCCATTGTCTTGTTGCGCAGCGGGTGCTGGCAGTTACTTGTCTATTTCATATGGCTAAATTATGGTTTCGTGCTTGGAATGGTGCATTAATGATCTATGGAATTATTGGCCATCTTAATTCTTATTTAGATTTAGCATCATCAATCATGTTTTTAGGGTACAGATGTGTGATGGTATGATGCGTGGTTCTTGTGTGTTGTGTTCGTAGACTACACAGCCGTAAGTGGCCTGGGCTGTGTTGTTTAGACTAATAAAACAATAACAATAACACTGCCGACTTGGAACTGGTCCACTGTCCTGATCCTTGGAACAGTGGTCACTGTCCGACGCTTGGAACAGTGGTCACTGCCCGACGCTTGGAACAGTGGTCAGTGGTCACTGTCCGACCCTTGGAACAGTGGTCACTGTCCGACGCTTGGAACAGTGGCCACTGTCCGACCCTTGGAAATGTCACTAGTCCCGACCCTTGGCACAGTGTCACGCCGACGCTTGAACAGTGGCACTGTCCGACGACTTGGACAGTGGTCACTTGTCCGACGGCTCTGGAACAGTGGTTCACTCCCACCTTTGGACAGTGGTTCACGTCTCGACCTTGAACAGTGGTCACTGTCCCGACGGTGTAACAGGTGGTTACTGTCCGACCCTTGGAAACAGTGTGCACTGTCCGACCTTGGAACAGTGGTCACTGTCCGCCTGTGGAACAGTGCCTATGTCCGACCCTTGGAACAGTGGTCACTGTCCGACGCTTGGAACAGTGGTCACTGTCCGACCCTTGGAACAGTGGTTACTGTCCGACGCTTGGAACAGTGGTCACTGCCCGACGCTTGGAACAGTGGTCCGACGCTTGGAACAGTGGTCACTGTCCGAAGCTTGGAACACTGATCACTGTCCGACGCTTGGAACAGTGATCCGACGCTTGGAACACTAGTCATGTCTGACGCTTGGAACAGTCGTCACTGTCCGACGCTTGGAACAGTGGTCACTGTCCGACGTTTGGAGCAGAAGCTGGCCAAAGTGGTTTCCATGGGACATCGGTGGGTTGACTTGATCGTTGTGGCTGTCGACACCAGTGTGCTAAATCTCGAGCCGGGTTCTTACGCAGGAACTATGCTAGAGAATAGTGTAAAAAAACATTTGCAGTGGGCACAATTTCCGAGCCACCTAGAGTGCCTGCATAAACGCACACAGCAACAAAAAATAAGCATTTAATTTAATTCACTTGTAAGTAATTATGTATGCATTTTATAAATGGCAAACGTAAGTTCTTTTCCTAAACTACATCTTCTTGAATATTGGATTTATTGGAGATAATCATGAAATGCTTTTGTTAAATTAATGATTTACTGTACTCAATAATCAATAAATATGCAGAGCGAAATGAACTGCCACCAGCGGAGGCGCAAACATAGCGGGAGAGATTGCGTGCCTTCAAACCGGCCATCGGCCATCAATCAATGGCCAGCCTGTTTGGCAAGTAAGCAGCGAGCACTAAACTCGGCGGTATGATCAATGGTGTGCCCCCATCAGCGGGCCGGGTCTGTCCACAGCGCGGTCGACCACCCGCCACCGACCAGCGGGAGTCGCCGCCGGCCTCAATGGCCGACTCAGCGCCGCACAATGGCTCAATGGTGCTCCGTAACAATCCCCAGGCCGGCTGTTAGTCATGCAGCCTCGCCGAGTTTACTCGGGATCATTCTTTCATAAACAGCCACTTGGGCGCGACGCGCGCCGTCAATCAGGCATTATAAATTGATCCCGAGGTGCTAATCTGCTCACTGATTCATTCACCGGTTCATATTTCAGTTCAGCATTCATATTACAGTGCGATCACCTGTAGCGGTAAATCTGGTTGAGCGCAGCTGACGCGCGCTGGACCGGCCGAGGAGGCGGGAGGGAGCGCCTGCGTCCTGCTCGGCCGCTGTGCCGCGCGACTCCGGTGTACTGCGGCACAGTATAGCAGTACAGGCATCGTGCACTGCGGCACAGTGCAGCGGTACAGGCAGCGCTGCAATGAGGAATGCCAGCTGGCGGGCTGACGAATAATTGAAGCCCTGCGACAGCGGGGACTTGTGCACGACAACTGCTGGTGCCAATTAAAAATACGATAGGGCCCATGTCAGGCGCAGCATATTTCTCGCCGTTGTCCAAGCGACAGTGGCACCGCAAGTCAACATTGGCACAGGCCGGACATCCGGCCCTTTGTGTCAGCCGTGGAGGGGGTCTGCGCCGCGGGGTAGGTCGCAGCCAGCTCTGCCACGTGGCCGTGTTGCCGAACTCGACGGTGAGCTGTGCCAGCTCTGAGTGATACTGGCAGCGCGCGGCGGAGCTGGGCGCTCCAGCTCCCTCAGATTGATCAATGGCAGCGCGCGGTACGTCGCCGCCGAAATGGAAACACCGATGGGCTAATATCTAATTATCTTACTCCGACTGAATCTCATTTCAGGCGACTCTGTTCTTCAGTGTTTTGTGGAAAAAGGGGAAACAATTAATAGATGAATGTGCATACACTCCACGCTTTGTGACACGGTAATGTTACATAACCTGTTGAACGTTTATCTTTCCATTGTTATATCACTCAGACACTTTCGCATTGCCGTCAAGCAGCAATGACATTGTTTCGTCACAGGTGACAAAATGCATGAAGTGCCTTCTGTTGATGCATAAGAACGATGCAAATAAGTGACTTTTAAATGCTTATTATATCATCTGGATACTGCTAATGTTGTTCATTCCACAATGACTAGCGATGTCGACGTCTTTTACTTAAAATTGTTGACGTTTGTGTAAGTATTTGTGACGGTATATGCTAGTGAATTTTGTTGTTCTATTGGCACGGTAATATATTACAGCTTCAGTAATGTGATAATTTAATCCAGACCTATATTCAAGGTATCTCTCTCTCAACAAAGATACTATTCTGAACATGACAAGATTAACAAGTTGCAGTCCCAATTGAAATGTTTCTAGTCTTCTAAGTGAAATATTCTCTTGTGCTAAGGAAAATAGTTCAGCTTCATAAAAATATTGAACGGAGATATTGCCAATAAGATCTTCTTAATGGACGGCCAGCGTATAGGTTTGTACACTGCTTTAACGACACAAACGTTGCCAGTCAGGGAATATGTCTTTCAAGGCAACTCAGGTGACTTTGGATCATGGTAAAACTAGAAGTGATTCTGGATATCGGTGTTTTCTAGTTGGCTTAAATGTAGGGAAATACTTCGTTTTCTCACTGTGTCGCATGCATCTGAATTAGAAATGGAGCTCTCGTCCCTCAATATAAAGTGATGTGTTCTTCAAGTACGACAAAATAATCTGGAAATGTCATTATGATCTTAATAATGTATTTTGCTTTTTAAAAAATAGGTTAACATCAGTTTTGGGACACTTAGTGATGATACGCAATATTCCACAAACGAACTTAATCTTGAAATAAAACAATGTATATAATGCATCCATATGTCAACCAAATGACCAGTATATATTATATATATATATTATATATATATATACTACTATCAATATAGTATATATATATATTAATATTATCCATTAATATATATTGTGTGTGTGTGTGGAATAATTTAATGATCTTTTACAAGCTATCATTGTGATTTATCGATATTTGCATATAAAATAATCCATGAGGACATAAGTTTAGTAGCCAGTCCATTTTAACTCTCTTTTGTGCGAAATTCATTTTAAGGATATGCTGTATTGTCTGCTAAGTGTTCATTCCGTTCGCAATGTTTTTTACGCTTTTTTACGCATTTTTACATAATTCTTGATATTATCAAAAATACAGTGGTAGTGATTTCCTTCATTCGTCCAGAAGCCCTAGCCATTTTATGTAGTTTGCCCACAATCATGTGTCTCACATGAGTGCAATGACCCCGTCTCTGAGTTATTGATATCCTTACTGCGCGTGTAAATTCATTCCATTGTCATATGTCACTACGCAAAATTGTGACACGTCTCCAAATGCAATGTATGTATACCTGGCTAGCGCATATACAAGTATACAACGAACCAGCCGCAAATCCTCCTAGTCACCCCAAAAATAAACTGGTCCACGAAACGGATGGAAACTGTGCACTTCACAGCTCACCAGGACCGCCTTTGATCGGACGCTGCGACACCAGTAGTGTCATCTCAGTGACACCCGCCGCGACCGCCGCCACCCACCCTCTGCGCCACCAATCAATAGCCTCCTCTGAGAGAGAGAACTCGAGGCGCCCGCCGCCGGTCCCCGGACGACGCTGACGCAGCGCGCCGTCCCGATTGGTTCGCTCTCGACCAATAAGCGGCATAAATTTTTCATCGCGTCATAACCGCGCCCGTTGTGTCAAATGGGACGGGCGGACTACATGTGAAGACATTCGCTCGCCGGTGCGGCGTGAATAATTGAGGCGCGGCCGAGGGGCGAGGGTCGCGCCGCCCCCCTCGGCGCGTGATAAAAGTCTTCTGCTGTCCGGCGCGGGCGCGTGTGAAAGGGACGGGTGACAGTCAGCTGAGCGTCAGACGTCACTCGGCTCCCGCCGCCGCCGGCTGCCCGCCACGCCAGATGGCGGGAACGGACCCGCTCTGTGTGGAGTGTGGGAGACGGGAACACTGGGCATCAGTGTCCGCCTGCAGCCGGCCTTCTACAGACTAATCCCGGAACTGTAACAATGAAATGAACATACTCATCATGCAGTTGACAGTTCGTTGGTTGATCCTTAGTCGATCAGTCCGCGCCTACCTATTGGGGTCTATCTCTTATAAGCTATTTAACCAGTAACATGCTGAAAAGTATCAGTATCATTAACGTGGGCAGCAACAATAGGGTTGTCTTTTTTAATTCACATGCTATAGACTTTGCAGGCTTCGGTTACCTATACCGGATTTGTGATTTTGTGTGAAAATTTGACAATAATTGCATTATAAAGTGGCATAGTTTTATTTGCAATCAATTGCAATACAATGCAAGCACCGGTGTCGATTTCTATACTTTGGGAAGTCACCCCTTCCAATGCTTTTATATCTTTAAGATTAGGTCTATGGCGTTGCATGGTACGAATGGAATCATAATTTATTAAGTTAGCATTGCCCCCCCCCAAAAAAAAAAAAAAATTCAGAAATTGACACTCCTAAATGCAAGATTGTCATTGATTGCGAATAAAACCATAATGTCGGATACATTACATAAAGTGTCATATTGAAATGATACGGATCAGTTTAATTGCAGCAACGCGTTCATTCCTATTCAGGTAACTAGTGTTTGTAGCCTCTTTCGTCATTGCCTTGCTACGACTTTGAATTAATCGAATGCAGGTGTGTCTAATAATTTTATCCAGGTAATTTATTTGAGCAGTTCTGGATCCATTCTTGTAGAAGTAAATAATGTTTGTTGAATCAAAGAGGCTTTCTTAGTTAGAATAACACTTTGATGACTGTTATTGAAATGTACAGTAAATAACAAATAATTTTACTATTGAGAAACAGTGTTACCCATATTAGCCGTTTTCACGATGGATTATTGTGCACAACTTTTAAAATTTTACAATGTTTTGAAAAGTTTCGACGATCAATTCCTAAACTACACGACTTTTACATGCAATTTTGTTTTGAGATGTCCCTCATAATTTTGTAATATGTTGGTAGGAATATACTGCACGTTACAAAATAGTGGTTTTGTGGTAATTAGCAAGATAATTATTTATATGTTAGTTGTGATGCCAGATCGCCACCAACTGAATCTTTTCAAATCATTCAGAATGTTTCAGAAACATTCTGTGGCGTGGCACGCTATTCATCGCTCAACGGACTCCCCCTCAGTTGACACATAATTGACTCGCCCAATGCAATGGACTAGCGAATCGATTCCAGCACATCATTGCGCAATGCACAGACCTACCTGTGATCCATGACGCTGCCTGATTTAGTAACTAGTATGACGATATTCTAAACTGAACGAATGGACTCTAGACGCATATATTATTTAAAAACGGTCAATATTGTATTCATGAATTTTATGAGCTTCAATTCATGTTTCATAACATTGATAGTGATAATCATCCGCCGCCAATTCAAGTAATTTACTGTCTTGGAATATTATCTATAATAAACTGGATACCAAAATATTCTAAAACATTTAACAGAAACGATACATCTTTTCAGCGCCAATTATAATGCCATTTGTGTGTTTTGAAAACGGCTTATAGCTATAGATTGATTTTCTCGTTATATCGTGCTTGCCTTTACTCTCAGTGTAGAGCGCATCCAATGCTTATACCCGCTGCAACGCAGGGGTTGAATTTTCGCCCCCTCATGTTTTTCAGGAGTTAGCGCATATATAACGGCGGTGCCGCGCAGCGCCGCCAAAATTTCGTACAACCTTTTGGGCATCATATTACCCACACTTTGAAAAGTTTTGACTTGTGATTCGGTCATCTAGGTTCAGCACAAGTCCTATGTCAAGTGACCTCACCTTCAAATGTTTGCGTTCTGCAAAGACACAGTCTTTTTTCGAAGTTTTTGAAAGAACTTGCAGGAGATTTCATAAAGATGATACAAAGCGCCCGTAGGGCGAGGGTTAGTGAGTCCTTGTAGTTATGACACATTTTGAAGAAAACACTCCTTGTGACACGCTCATACAACAGTTTGGCTTTGGTGGTTCACTTGGATGACTTTAAATCAATAGAAGCGAGCCATGTGTTTCTAAGACAAACCACGTACTGCAGTGTGTTCGTTTCTAATTCATATGACAGTCTTTGTTGGAATTCGCTCGTATGACTGTGATGAAACACCCGCGATGTGTTTCTCAGTGTTGAAAAGTCGTATCTTGACCTCCATCTTCAGGAAAAATGCAATAATAATTAACAGTCTCTTCCTGAAAGCGACATTCTTTTGTAATGAAATGTCATGCAAAAGTTGTAAAACGTGCCGCAAATGTCAACCTCCAATACAGTTGGAAAACTTTTAATTGGAGCAAATCGTGTGTTGCCTGTTGAATGTTTGATGTTTGTATGTCGCCAATGGAACTGCAGGGCCGGTAAAGCCCTCGTCGGGTTCCCTGTCTTCCTCCCCACCTACCTCCCCCCTCCCTAGAGAGGTCAAAAGCAGGCTCTTTTTCCTTTGCATGTGTCTCCAAATACTGTCATGATACTCATTATGACGCACTGTTTACTCGCTATATATCATGAGGAGTGCTTCAACAATACTGACAATCTCTGAAATCAAATGGAGCCTAAATGGCTTTTTACTAATTAACTGCAAACGCAGATAGCAGTGATAAGGAAGCGAAAGGCCTTTCTTTGTTCTACAATGCATTTCGTAGAATATGGTGGCATCATTTTTGCTTTAAAAGAATGCATTATTTGATTCACGTCTATGGCTTACCTGTCGAAGGAAGATTTCACAACTGTTAACAAAACGAACATTTCGGAGTTTTAACGTCCAGTACTCGTATGTGTGCTTTCTTGAGCACAGACGTATATTCAGCTTAGTGTATGCACGAACTATTCTATTTTATTCGATAGAATATGGTGGCATCATTTTTGCTTTAAAAGAAGGCATTATTTGATTCACGTCTATGGCTTACCTGTCGAAGGAAGATTTCACAACTGTTAACAAAACGAACATTTCGGAGTTTTAACGTCCAGTACTCGTATGTGTGCCTTCTTGAGCACAGACGTATTTTCAACTTAGTGTATGCACGAGCTATTCTATTTTATTCGAAGCTCTGCTTTAGAAAATGCATGTTTTCTGGTTGTCTTTAAAGCAGCTACTAAACTCACAGGCTCACATATATTTTGTCCGCATGCATATCCAATATCCATGCGCTTTTATTTTCGGGTTGCAATAATAATCGGCGCCTTAAAAACCCTTCTTTCCAACTTTTTCCCCTCAACTCATCTTTATGCCCTTTCTAGAGTCTAAAACAATCTCATTCACAACATCTTTTATATTTTAGCTTAAAATCCCTCATTTCTCACTTAAAGTCTCTCATTTCCCACTTAAAAACCCTCATTTCTCGCCTTTCACCGTGTATAGGCAATGTAAGGGCCGGGCGGTGCAGCTGGTTTGATGACGTCACTGGTGCATGACAAAATATTCTTCCGAAATTTTTCGTCCCCAAATCTCGTCTGGAACCTTCTGGATGGATCCTAAACGAACCTTACCTAGAGACACCAATGACATAATCAATGCTTGATGCTCGTAACGCTAACACCACAACTACAAAAACAAATGGAAATGAGGGTTAAAAGGTAGAGCTGAGGTGAAAAGGCTGCTCTTTGTATTAAGTTGTTATTGAGGGAATTCAAATTGTAAGTGAGTGTTAAAAAGGTGACCAAAGTAGTAATCCCCTTTATTTTCAACACAAAATCATGGAAGTACTTGCATACATGCCGTTTCACAAAATGCCTCATCCCAATACATCGCATCGCGCATCTTCTTACGCAAACACACACCACAGCATTGATCCCATACATCACATTGATTCAAAACAACCCCGCGACAACATTATCGTAAACACCCCGCGACCGGCCGGGCAGAAGTCGTCGACCAGCCAAGCCCCTCGTCCGGCCGGGCGCCAGCCGATCATACCGAACTCATTAGTATCTGTACTACTACAGGCCTGAAGGTCCAACGAGAAAACACCGCGTCGCTGCATCACTGCGCGGTATCACATGTGTGTGTGTGTGTGTGTGTGTGTGTGTGTGTGTGTGTGTGTGTGTGTGTGTGTGTGTGTGTGTGTTTGCGTGTGCGTCTGTTCACAGACTTAGGTTAGGACTTAGGTTGGCATTTGTCAGTTACAATGAGCCAATTGCTTAAAGGGACGGTCCCACCTTTACATTATATTTGAGTTGAGATAGCCATGTTGAGTGCTTGGCATTGAAATTAAGTATGGTATAAGTACAAACAACACCGAGGTCGAATCACAAATGTAAATTTGGTGGGTTTTAACATCTGTAACATCCCGCAGTCCCCTAGTGTATTTGAACGGGATTCTGAGTCAATGACGTCGTCTCACTCTTTACTAAATGTAATGATAGTCGACTTGTTTTAATTGGCCATACTAATTAGCCATTACATTTGCAGCGCTACCGTGAAGCTTTCTCTATTCCCGGAAAATTCCTTGATTAGCAAACGTCATCAACGACAACCCAAACATTAAAACTTAATTTATGTAAATTTGTTCTGTGAGAAAATTTATAATCGTGTCGGCAGCAATACTTCAATAATTTAGCGCCACACCGGCGTACATTTTTGAGATACTTTTGGAAATGGCGGTAGTTCCTTTTTAACGCACAAGCATACGCAACAATCACCTTTGTTCTCAGTTAAAATATAGTCCGACACTGCCCATCGCCGCAGGTCTATCCCACATCAGGAGCAAAAATCACCGAGCGCCGAAGCGACTCAACCCGGCTGCCACTACCGGGATAGGTCAGAAGTCCAGCCTCTCCCACTGAGCTACAAGGGCGACGTAGACACGCACACGCACCACGCACACGGGCGAGCACACACGCACACGCACACGCACACGCACAGCGCACACGCACACGCACACGCACACGCACACGCACACGCACACGCACACGCACACGCACACGCACACGCACGCACGCACGCCCATCTACGAGATATGTAGGCACCCTGTGCTAGTTGACATTGAAGTTATATAGTAGTTACACGATCATTTGTTTTGCCCATCATGTGCACGTAATAATGTAATAATTAGCTCGCATTTTGATTTATGTGTGAACTTGTCCGAGTGCTTAACATGGGACTTTCGATACAGAGTACAATGGTGGAATAAAGTATGTGTTTTTTTGCAGCTTAAGCTTATGTCGGAAGAGAGAAATGAGGAGTACCCACCGTCGGCAAATGCTGTTTTTGTCGATCGGTTAGCCTTCTTCATGTGATTCAAATGGAAGTAGCTGATTTCCTGGATTCATTTTGACATTATGCAAATACATTTCACTTAATAATTATGCGTTATTTTTAATGCATTATTATTAGTATGCAATTATCACACATCTATTAAGCGTTAACCAACGCGTGCTGATTAACACCCATAACCTCCTTCAGGTGCACATCATGTTATCTTATCTGTATTTATCCAGTGATTCAACGTGTTCATGTTATAGCAGTTAACATGTGATGTGCCCGCTTCATGTTCATTTGAGTGCTCGTTAGCCTTTGTAATGCATCGCTCAGTGCAACTGCGTCAGCGTGCTGGCAGTGCAGAGCGGCCGGCCTCACAGACGACAGCGGAGAGCTCGGCAGCGCAGAGCGGCCGGCCTGCACAGCGACAGCGGAGAGCTGGCAGCGCCGCCGGCAAGACACATGCGCCGACACACCGCCTGCCCCGTCTAATTTTCACCCATCCGCTTCAATTGCGTTCGGTCGTACATCTTGAATGGAACAATAGGGTTTGGATCTCCCGGCGGAGACGTAAATGCCGCCAGAAACCATAAGTCTTGTTCTTAGCCGGGAACGTGAGATTCAGACCTAATTTTATTACCCCGCACCACCTTTATGGGCTCGCCCTAAACCTGGCGAAAATGCCGCTTGGCTCGGCGATATTTCTGCTGCCTTAGCAGGGTCGTTCTGTGTTGCTCTGCGGGACGTCTGAGCCATAAATACGCTGAAGTGCTTTGTTTATATTTTAAGAATTAAAATTCGCGTGACATGATCTTACCCGGATATCTAAAGCCAGTTTATCAATTCAACAAAGTGGAACGCTAGTCATGGTGCAAGAAGTGCCACGAATGATCAATATAACTAACATAAGATAAATGCTACTTAATAGTGTGTGTTGTATCATGTGATACAACGTTTTTCAAACCAAATTTAAATGTCCTTGGCATGTTTTCAGTCGATTTGTGTCATTATGAGCATTCTCATTTTGTGATGAGCAGTTAGACTTGTAGGTATTTGAAAGGCTTGCAAGCACCTACAAGTGAAAGTTATGTAGTGGCCTTTGAATGAGGGGATAATATTGATCACAGCAAGGGCGTCGCCATAGGGAGACGGAGAGGACACCGCCACTCCCCCCCCACACACACACCAGTTGTCAGGCTGAGGGGATTATGCTCTCCAGTTTGAAGACATAAATCCATACTTTGTTCGAAATTATTGGAGTTTTCAATATCGTAAAGGTCATTTGGAAAATAAGTGCAGGCAATGGAAGTGTGGAAGGGACCAGGCGACATTTGTAATTTTCTTGAGGGAAGTTAACAGGAGCTTAAATGCAATTTTGGTAGCAGACAAATCAGGAGTATTATGACACCAAATTCGCCCTATTTTATATTTTTCAAGCACACTTTGTGCCTGCTGAAAGGGAGAAAAAATGACGATGTTGATGGTTCTCCTTCGTCCTTGTCGCAGTTCATATATATTATTGTGTTTCAACCGAGCTTTATAGAAAGGGAGCTGACATAGATGTCAGAAGTTTATTCAATAACAATTTATTAACATTCTGCCACGGAGATTTCTGAAGTAGATATGAAGTTATATGTTAGATAATCTATGAATTATATATCAAATAAACTTATATATCATAAATTGCATAAATGCCGGTTATAAATTAAAATATAATGCACGAAGCTGATGCACACACTAAAAATTGCGTTACAAAGGATAAATTAGCCGTTTTCACGATATATTATTATGCGCGAAATGTTTTAAAACATTTTAAAATGTTTTAGTAGTAGCCGTTTTCACGATGGACTAATTTGCGAGAAATGTCTTATCCCACGCCTTACGGTCCCGTAGAGCGTGGGTTAAAACATTTCTCGCAAATTAAGGTCCATCCGTTGGAAAACGGCCTATCTACTAAAACATTTTTATAAAATATTTAATTTGTTAAAAAAAACATTTCGCGATAAAATAGTTCATCAGTGCGAAAAAGAGGCTATTATTTCAATAACTACGTCTTTTTTAATTCATAAATGATTAGTTCGAATGTTTGTGTATGCGATTGGCCTCTCCGACGCGTCACAGGATCCACCGCTAAGCAGAGCTTGTTGCGGCTGGGTCCTGACCTCACCCACCCGATCGCGCAATTCCTGTTGGCCGGCTAGAATTCTCTAGAAGACACCGAAAGCTTCTTAGCTCAGCCCGCTACCATACGCACCTCGGACACGGTCACCGCCCCGCTTCTCGCTGAGCGTCACCTGCCTTAGAGTACGACCCGCTGCCACCGGAGGCCGCATGGCATCCCAGTCACGGAGCAAATAGCGAGCGCCGACAGCGACTCGAACCCAGGCTGCCACTACTGGGATAGGTCAGAAGACCAGCGCTCTCCCACTGAGCTACAGGGGCGGACTTATGGACTTATGTGGACTTAAATACAAACTGATTGTCTTCACATTTTTGCGATCTGATGAATCATCCGGCACTTCCCCCCCCAAAAAAAAAGTTGCGACGCCTCTGCTTGCTAGAGCATCAAGTCCCTACGGTCACAATTTCTCATGTTTTGATGTTATGAAATTTGATTTTTTATGTCTACCAATAGCATTTACAATTGGAAGAAGTTTTGGTATTTATCCAAAATGAACATAAGGTCAATAAAACCGGCTTATGACTTAACACATTTTCCTCTAAAACCGGTTTTGGAGATATGACTATGTTTCATTATTTCAGTTTTACCCTGCTGTGCTTTGAAACTGATGAACATGAGCGTCACGCACAATGTCATAAGGCACGTATACCAAGTCGCTGTGAAATGGATGGCTGTCATACGTGGCGGCGCCGTTTTAAGTGCCGTGTGCCCGTCGCCGCCGCCAGCTGGCAGTGTTTTGATGGATAGAGCTGACCAGAGCAGGGAGCTGACCGAACCGTGAGATTCCCATCATGGTGGGCGGCGCACCACTGCTCTTCCATATCTTATTCAGATCCCTCGCAGTAAATGCAATTAGTAGACCTTTATGATCCTGGTAAGACCTCGGTTATCTCAGGTAACTGGCTTATCAATGATTTATGCCTCTTGCTGGCGGTGTGGCGCATTTCTCTCTCAGATGGGCTAGTGAGAGTGGCGCGTGATGGGCATGTGGCCGGCAACATCATTATGTTGCACTTGCTCTTATTAAACTGAGCCTCAGTATTGTGTTATAATTTTGTGAAATGGAACACTATCATATAGCGCTTCCTGTATCAAATATTTTCGCAGGTCTTGGATACAAATCATCTTTGCGTAATAATAAAATAATGTGGAGTTGCCTATAAGGAGGTCGTATAGAGGAAATAGTGAGGTGTGTTCCACCGGGGTCACACCAAAAACAGTGGCTAGCAGCTTGAGTAAGGGAACAGAACAGACATTAAGATATTTATTAAAGGATAAGGAAAATGTGATTAAACCAGCGGACAAAGGATCAGAGGTAGAAGCATTGAACACAAAATATTACATACTTTGAAGGACTTTAGTTAGAATGAGGTTAACGACCCCTCAACCTACCAATCCACGGAGAATGATCACGCACAGTTAGTTAAAGGAAACAGTCCACCTTAAAAAAGTCAGAAATGATTGAGAGAAGCTAGATGGTAAGACGGCATGAAGTATTTATGGTGAAACGGCAAGAAGTGGTGTCCTCTATATGCAGAGTGTTTAAAATTGATTTTCCCATTGGTCGAATGAGATTGCAAAAAGGTGTACCTATAGTGCGCAGTGGATAGTACTTCTTATGCAGTTTAGGGTTTCCTTGTAGGTAGGTGTCCTGGCCTGTGGCGTGTTGGGAGAAGGTATTTATGCAGATTTGTCCTATTTAGCCATTTTTAGACAGTTTATCTGCCAGAGTTTTAACCTTTTTGTTAAAGGAAACAGTTCACATTGTCAATGGGGTTTTGAGTTGAGATAGCCAATTTGTTCTTGATACACGAAAATGACTTGAGAGGCCTTCACATGTTCATAGAAACCCCTTATTTAATTTATATTGAGTTATAAATGTCGGAAACTAGCATACTAGCCCTCGCCTTATGGGGGAGGGGGCTGACAGGCCCCCCTGATGTTTTTATTAAATAACTTTTTACACATAAAGACCATCTTGCGGAAATTTGCTGGGTTTACTGGGTTTGCTGGGTTTACAACAATTATACGCATGATGTGAAACTTGTAATAAAATTGGTTCTGTATTTTGGGAGATAATAACGTTTTGGTGACTACAGATATATACAAAAGTCTTTACACCAGAGGATATCCTGAGCAACTTATAAGTAATGGTTTAAGACGGGTGGAGAAAATGAATAGAACAAATGCTAGAAAGCGTGACGAAAAAGCAGGATAAAAAACTATTCACGCTGGTCGTCACTTATTCAAGTAATTTACTGAATACTAATACAATACTAAAAGAAAATGAACATCTTTTTAACACGGTCAGATGAACTTAGGCACATTTTTAAGAGTGACATGCTCGTATTATACAGGAGGGGCATTAAAATAAGATATATTTTAGTATAAAACAAGACCAAACAGCTGGGGCATATAGATCAAAAGACCAAGGGCATTGTGGAAAAAATTGTTCAATGTGCAAAGTTATTTACCGATAATTAATACAAACAGTCAACAAGTTATATATGGTGCTTCACCAATGTCTATTCTGCCTAGTGGTAGTGACATCACGTATTTGTATTTAGCCTGATTTAAAAAGATTAGTCAACATCAAACTGTGGAGCCATTGTTTGCTCCCGTACAAAAAGATCGATTTAAATCGATGAGATCAAGGGCAGCTAACCACAGGTTAGGTACTGAATTGTGCTGCGATAAAAGCCAATAATGGTCGTGTTCACCACACTCTGGTGCACACAGAGTTCGATGAGGTTTTTCCTGTCAGCAGCTGTGCAGGGCCCAACATTGGATCCCAACAGAGGTAATACGACACGGTCTCAGCCAAAGTCAAACAACAGTCTAAACTGGCAATAATGACTGTGATGCCGCATTCATAACTCATACTTCTATACATCGCACTGCAAGGTCATCCCACCATGCCGGTGGGATCCCAGAAGTGAATCCCTCTCAAACGAGACCATCTTCCGTCAAACCCACCAGACCAGCCACCATTCCCAGCTCAACTCCAAACCTGTCTGCAGCCACGAGACCACCTTCCGTCAAACCCACCAGACCAGCCACCATCCCCAGCTCAACTCCACAGTCCACACCTGTCTGCAGCCACGAGACCACCTTCCGTCAAACCCACCAGACCAGCCACCATCCCCAGCTCAACTCCACACCTGTCTGCAGCCACCAGTAATTGAATTCTGAGAGGTCCGCTATTACACGTGATTGCCAATAAATCGGAGTCGGGGGGAAGCCGGCCGACCGGGCGGCAAGCGATAGCGAGGGCGGCGGGCGGCGGGCGGCGGGCGGCGGGCGGCGGGCGGCGGGCGGCGGGCGGCGGGCGGCGGGCGGTGGGCGGCGGCGGGCGGCGGGCGGCATGAGAGGCCCGCCGAGTGTGGTGGAGTGTGGTCCCGGCCGCCCGCCTCAGTCCGGTAGCGATTGGTTGCGCAGTATGCCGGCCAGCTGAATGATTAATGCTCCGGATGATACCGCGGCTGAAACCCGAATGGCCTTGTTTGAACACGCCGGCAGCCACTCGGAGTTAATGACTGTCCGCCTTCATCTGACTGCAGAGAGGCAAACAGACGGGCACAGACCGAGACCGGCTGATACAGCTTGGCGGACAAATGGTGACGGGCGGAGACGGGTGGAGACGGGTGGAGACGGGTGGAGGCGGGCGGAGACGAGTGGAGACGGGCGGAGACGGGTGGAGAACCGGTGGACGTGCGGCGCAGAGGACGGTTGGAGGCGGGTGGAGACGGGCGGAGACGGGCGGAGACGGGCGGAGACGGGTGGAGACGGGCGGAGGCGGGTGGAGGCGGATGGAGGCAGGCGGAGGCGGGTGGAGGCGGATGGAGGCAGGCGGATACGGGCGGAGACGGGTGGAGACGGGTGGAGGCGGGCGGAGACGGGCGGAGACGGGCAGAGACGGATGGAGACGGGCGGAGACGGGCGGAGGCGGATGGAGACAGTTGGAGACAGACGGCGACAGATGGAGATTAGCAGACAACCAAAAGCCATCAGAGACAGATGGAGACGGGTGTGCGACTGACGGAGACAGACGGAGGCGGCGGAGAGAAGCGGAAGCAGGCAGATATATAACACCTCTGGAGTAATGAGGCTCTTGGATGCAATAAAGCCTACCTAGGGGTTGGCTTAGCCTATCTTATCGCGCGACATTCAGCGCACGATGTCACTGCCAAATTTCACCTCGGAAAATCACGCCGACACCGAGGCATATCGATCCTGGTCCGGCAGATTCGGCGCTGTGCGCTCCCGAGATGCCGCCCCGCCGGCCAACAGCCTATCTCCCTACTCGCAATGCTTGCTGGTCACTCTTCAAGTGAGCTATGAGTTTAGAACCACGAAACTTCCACACGAAGAACATATTTAACAGCGGCAAGAACATGCTGTGCATAATATGTAACCCTATCTTACATATATTTCCCATTGTAAGCCTGATAAACTTCGCCTGTCCGCGGTCCCGTAGCGTTTAGCCTAAGCCTAAGAAACAGTTGTCTTTTCCGCCGTTCCGCCGGCGGACATTCGGCGTGTTTAACTTGCGTTTGTCGTCGCCTCAGCTGCTGCGGGGCCTGAAAATCGCTACAGATGCGCGAAAAATCACTGAAGATGCGCGGAAATCGCGGCGACATCACCGCCACTCCGTGAACCGACTCCATGCACCGAATGGCGTAGTGTGCGGCAGCCTTTAAACGTTGCTTTGTTTTGCGCTCTGTAGAAGGTAATTTATCATTTCGACGACTGGAGAAGGAGTGCTTAGGCTTCTAATCACTTCAGCGTACAATTCGCGTGTGTTAATGTGCTGTAATTGCATTTATGTTCCCAGTACTTATGTATTTGGACTGAATTTAAACTTGAGAAACATCGATGCAAGTTATTACACACATAAACCAATCGTAATGGATGCTGCGTGAATATTTTCAAGAATGTAGTCGTTACTCGCAGCATGAATTAATAGTATATATATATATATATATATAGTATATTATATAATACATATATATATATATGATAATATATAATATAATAATATATATATACTATATTTTAAATACTTTAATACATACCGCTGTATTATCAGTCCAGGAAACGTTTCTGTTTTCCCTTTCATTCCAGTACATTTTTGCCTGTTACTCTCCGAGTATCCCTTCCCTGCCACTCCAATCTATTTTACTAGGCACTTAGTTGTTATCAACTTGGCTAGGAAAGGGTCCCCTCCCCAAAATGTATTTCACTCCCCATACTTTCCAACCAATGCCCCTGAGCTGAGTTTGGACCACAGCTCATGCCTGGCCGGACACAGCTGCCGTCAGAGCTGGCTGGCCTCGTGACCTACATCCACCGTCCAGCCCTGTCACTGACGGTGGACACAGCTGACCACCGGCTGTCACCGAGCTCTGTCACCGTTCACCGGGCCCTGTCACCGTCCACCGGTCACCCTGACTCGAGTCATCGCGCTCCGACTCTACCCGCTCCGACTCTGCCCGGAGCCACCGCCGCCGACAGCAATCCCAGCGCGCCGGCCGCCAGCGACAACAATGCACCATTCTGCCTCTGAACAAACAGCCGCCGGCTATTTAGCAGTGAAATCGATAGCGCTGACTGGCGCTGCGGCCCGCTGCGGCCCGCTGCGGCCCGCTGCGGCCCGCTGCCACCCGCTGCCGCCCGCTGCCGCCCGCTGCCACCCGCAGGCGCCCGCTGGCGGCTGGCGCCCGCTGCGGCCCGCTGCCGCCCGCTGCCACCCGCTGTCACCCGCTGCCGCCCGCCGCCGGACTCCGCTGGACGCTGCCGCCCGCCGCCGGACGCCGCCGGACGCCGCCGGACTACGCCGGACGCCGCCGCCCGCTGCCGCCCGCTGCCGCCCGCTGCCGGACGCTGTCCATTGCGGTGCTCTGAACTCTCGGAGCGTTCGGCGCGGTGCAAAGCGGCACGGCAGGGTGGCGCGACGTGGCGCGGGGTGCGAACAGGCGTGGCGCGGAGGGTGCGACGACGTGGCTCGCGGGATAGCATGGCTTTTCCCGGCCACGTGACTAGGCAAATACGGACGGACACCGGTGGTTTCGGCGCGTGCTGCCGTCAGCGGCAACCCGAATACGGCCATTCGAGATTCGTAAGCTGATGAAGGTCGGATAATGAAAATGCAAAATGAATGAGAAAGTACTCAGGTTGATACATGGAAGGATTAAACCGTCGCGAATAAGTTCACATTGTTCAAATGCAACAAGTGAATGACCCAAAAATAATACAATTCACGTGTAAAATGTCAGGTCAATAATTATCTAGCGCGAGCATTGTCCAAATCCGATAAACCATAGAAACGACCTATTAATACCACTGACACGTAGCAGCACTAGCGCAGATCGTCGACCCGCGGCTCTCGACGGCACACGGAAGCGCCCGCGCCCCGAACGAAGACATCGCAACACACGGAAACTATATAAAACTAACAACACGACCACAATGCAGCCCCTCCAAAGAAACCAACCCTAATCCCTCAGAACCAAACAACAGCAGAATGCCCACAGCCCATCCCTCAAAACACGCGTCCCTCGAGCACTGAAATCTCGAGCCACTTCAACAAGCTCGAAAAGGAATGGACCACAGTCAACAGACGCAAGTGCTTGAATTGGCCACACAAAATAACTTATACGCACAAAGCCATTGTCCATCCTCGATCCACGGTGCAATATGTTGATTCGGGGCGTAAGGCGTAATCGCAAAGGGAAACCCAACTAATCGGAAAATATCGAAATATGGCGATGTGCATACCCAACAAACAGCACACGTCTTAGTGAGACGCACAATCAACAATATGACCTGCAAAGCAAGCAATTTGATAAATAAACCTCGAAACAGGTACTCTAAATAAATAATGTACCGTGTGCCTGCTCTCGAAATTATACGTCTCACGAGTGCATAAATCTGACCCCACCTGGTCATATATATTACCAAACGCAAACCAGAGTAACACACAGCCTCAGAACAACTGGATAAAGCCCAACGATTGCACATTCATAAGAAAAGAGGTTACCATAATAACAGTTTCGGACAATACCGTATTATTTATCCGCTACATCAAATCAAATTCCACAGCGATGATAACATGGCACTCCTGGAAACAACCCCGAGATTAGCCTATCCTGCCTCTGTTTTTGCGTAGGAACTAAAATATGAAACAAAAAAAACACTAAAGCTGAATCACAAGTCAACCACTGACAGAAAAATACCTAGTCAGATTGATCATCAATCACTACCAAAAAACTGTTACAGTGATCGCGTACACTCGAAAGCACAGACTACTAATACACTTTTCTAAATCTCAATACGAACTCATGTAACACTTCTTTCTAACAGACACAAGTAAAGAATAGAAATTATAAAACCTCGACTGCGATATGTTCGAATCAAGCAAAATACTCAGCCTATTAAATGAAGATCTGACTACAAAGACATAATGAAACTTCGTATCTGCTCATACTCGCAACAAGATACATATTTCCAAGCTACAGCGCAAACCACGTTGCAAAAGAACACAGGACCCTCATACCTATACAGACAACCTCAAGATGCAGTCGCACAAAAGCACAACAACACTGGATTCAACCTAGTAACACCACGAAAAAAATAATGACTAATAAGTAAGAAGATAAATGCTCAATCGAGTCTGAAAAGAGAAAGCACTAACTAAAATATTCAAAACCCTCACATAAATAAGTTCAATGATTCAGAAATTGACCTAACACGCTTATATTTCAACAAAAAATATAATATTATCCAAAATACAATATATATATGAAAATTAAGAATCTTGATTAAATAAAATAAGTGCATTCCTACAATTCTCCTTTAGTTTTTTACACACAAACTTAAAGATATGCAAGTTCCCAACACAAAAAAACAACTGAAAACTTATTATAATAATATAACTGTAAGGCCTTACTTATTAACCTCATCAGTGGTAACCACCCACACGATAGAGCTCGAAGAAATCAAAAATGCCAAACAAAAAGCAACAAAACTGCAACGACGCACGCCACATATCACGACCGAAAAAACCTCAAGATGACCCAAAACCCACACAAAAAACAAACCACCCTCCAGTGAACGCGCAACAACAGATAGACCATCAATCAACCGTATAAACAGCAGACACCAAATAAAAACCAACGCAATATAACAAGACAAAATCAAAACAAAACAATAACAAAAACATCATACATTAATTCACGCACTACATCACACACAAGCCAAAACTAAAACCAAACACCACAAATTCCTAAAAAGTATAACACATACTAAGAACACTACAGCCAACAACTCGCATTAGCACAAACTAGTACTACTAGAATCATTACTCTTCAGACTCATCAAATTAACCACAATTACAAAAAAAATAACAGACTACATTCAAACGCGCCACTCAGAAGCATGATACTCAAGAAAAATCTCGCGCACGCCCATAGAATCATGCGCTCCATACAAATAGACATGGACCACGCCACTGAGCTACTAAACACAATTAAGGTATAAGTATACCAAAACTAAGAAAAAAATAAATAAAAATGGCCACACCTCAACGAATAGTGAATCAATACTATACAATAACATAGAATGTTAGTATGTAGGTACCATATACCTCTTGCCAATTTAGTTCTGACACCAACTATCCAATATCACCAGCATTACACAGTCCCAGTACACACGCTCTCTATTGAAGCAGAATCGGAAAAGGAAGTAGCTCATAACGCAGATATTTCCTGTTGTGACAGAGCACTCAAGCATTCCATCGCATCCCCAAAAAAAAATGAGCAGTAATAACAACCAGAGACCAAAAGAATACCAGACGGCGACCTCCAACACGCAGGTAACCATTCTCTGACAGCCCAAGCACAAAGGAAAGCTCCGAGATTAAACCCAGGTGACGGTAACAACAGAGCCGAAGCCGCGAAGACGGACTCGGAGCCCGTAGGGAACCAAACCTAGCTCAAAAGAGCGCTTATAGATAAACACGCGTAATCCGACCAAGATCGGGATTCCGCCATTGACAACCCAGACTACACCAACCCACCACCAGCCACTCGCCCCAGCCACGACACAACCGCACGCCGCCGCCACGGCCCGCATCAGCCCGCCCCGCCCCGCCCGCCCCGCCACACCGCACCTATCTCGCCCACGCCCACCGGCCACCGCCAACCGGACCGTGCCCACCGCCACCGCCACCGCCACGCCACCGCCACCGCCACCATCACCACCACCACACCCACGGAGAACGGCCGAGCGCTGGGCCGAGTGCTGGTAAGTGAGTAGGCGTGTGCTCTGCAACCAACCCACCACACCGCCGCCGCCTCGCCCCGCCCGCCCCACGTCCGCGCCGCCGCCACCACCACCACCACCACCATATAAAAGACTAGGTTATGCGTCGGCGTGTTTTGCTCCTGAACTCGACAAGGCAGAACTTCACAAATGTATTACAGTATTTATTTGGCATCTTTGTTTTAATTTTCATTTGGCATCATTACATCTGTGTATGCAAATTTGAAATTTCAGTAACATCAACCGAGTAGTCAACCGACCGAGCAAATAAATATGTCTCTGAAAACCATGACTACGATCGGGCTGCTCATACGTAGACCCTCCCCACCCCCTTCTGGTTGACGGAAGACCTCGCGTCCGTTTGGTAATTATTTCGAATTATTTCGCATATTGTTTATATAACACCAATGATGTGGTGTCACGACCTTTTTCAATACTTTTTTAGAATCCCCGTAGAATACTAAGTTAGCTTACACTTGAACATGTTTTGTTAATTATTAAGCAATTAAACCTCAGATATTTACATATGCCATAATTCATATGTAAATGTATGCATATGTATACATATGTTTGCATTGCTCATGCATATACATATGTCGTGCCAGCAGTGGCGGATCCAGAATTCGGTCAAGGAGGGGGCCACGTAACAAAGTGGGCTCCCTGGCCTTGGTGGGCCTCCTCAGGCCTTAGTTGGCCCCCTCAAGCCTCGGTGGGCCCTTCTGACTTTGAAGCCAAATTATGTCAGAATGAACCTTTGTATTGCAAAATTGCCAAATGTCTTTCATATGCCACAATGGCCCTGTGCAAAACAGAATTGGTCTTGTATAAGCCAGAACGGGCCCTCTGGAGTTCAAAATGGGCCCTCTATTTTTATTAAAGTCAGACTGGGCCCTCTGGAGGTCAGTGATAAAATTAACTTGCAATTTGTTCACAAACTGAGTGAAATTCGTTTCGAATTACTTCGATCGGCTGTGGGCCCCCTTCGGGGTTGAAGGGGGAGATCTTTGGAGCTCAAGGGGGCATGGCCCTATGCTCCTCTTGGATCCGCCACTGTGTCGTGGGTTTTGCAGAAATGTTAACATATTTTTTAACTCACTGATCACCTCTGTCCTAGTTGTCGGACCACAGTTGGCAAAGTGACAGGCTGATCAGCCTTAGAGGGTAGGTATTCTATTCAGAAGGTATCAATATTTGAGAGGTGGCCTGAACCTTCAACTGAGCCAGGGGCACAAACTCATCTTACCTCCTCCTCGCCAGATCGAGCCACTTTCACTCTGTCTAGATCTAATGGAAATTATATATTTTTACAAATTTAGTCCGAATGTTTTGCACGGATGGCTTTCCGAGGTCAGGACCCGCGCTAAGCAGAGCTTGTTGCGCTGATCCTGACCTCACCACCCGATCACGCAATTCCTGTTGGCCGGTAGAATTTAGAGACGAAAGTTTTACGTGTCCGATATACCTGGACACGGTCCGCCCGCTCGCTGACGTCACCTGGCCTTGAGCGCGACCGCTGCCACCGGCCGCAGGCCATCCCAGTCAGGAGCAAATAGCGAGCGCCGAAGCGACTCGAACCCAGGCTGCCACTACCGGGACAGGTCAAAAGACCAGCGCTCTCCCACTGAGCTACAGGGGCGGACTATGCACGAGCTGCCGGACCTCACAGGCGCTCCATTCCGAGCATCACACCCCTGCCAGCCCACACAGCACGAGCTGCCGGACCTCACGGACGCTCCACTCCAAGCGTCACAACCCCTGCCGGCCCAACACAGCACGAGCTGCCGGACCTCACAGCACGAGCTGCCGTACCTCACGGGTGCTCCACTCCAAGCGTCACACCCCTGCCGGCCCACACAGCACGAGCTGCCGGACCTCACGGGCGGTCCATTCCAAGCGTCACACCCCTGCCGGCCCACACAGCACGAGCTGCCGTACCTCACGGGCGCTCCACTCCAAGCGTCACGCCCCTGCCGGCCCACACAGCACGAGCTGCCGAACCTCACGGACGCTCCACTCCAAGCGTCACACCCCTGCCGGCCCACACAGCACGACCCCTGCCGACCCACACAGCACGAGGTGCTGGACCTCACGGGCGCTCTACTCCGAGCGTCACACCCCTGCCGGCCCGGCAGCTGTTCGACTGTTCATTTCTCGCCGATTACGGGCGCGTTTTGTCGCTGGCAGAGCGCCTCCACATTGTATTGTCGAGTCCCGACGGTGATGGGCCCGGCTTTATCCCGAGTACAGCGAGTTGCCATTAGCGTGTCCCCACGGCGCGGCCCTCTGCCCCCCGTCGCCCGCTACGCCGATACACTTTGTAATCACGTATAATTGAATGTTTGCCTTTCATAGGATCCATACGGGACGCGAGGGTGGCGGGACGGTTTTTGCCTGTCCCGCGGGAGCCCAGAAATGGGAAATGCAGCAAAACTGCGCGTGGAGTGAAGCGCCAGCCGTCACTGGCGCCCGCGGCAGCTGGGCTGGACGTGGTCTGTAGTGCTGGGACGTGGTCTTCAGTACTGGGATGTGGTCCGTAGTGCTGGTCAAAGCCAGATAGAGCCGAGTCTGGAAAAGATGCGTTTCTGAATTCAAAGGGTTCCATAAAAATATGGTCATGCATTGAAAGCTGAGTAAAAATACGACTGGTGCCATTTTTATTTACTGCAGTTATAATATAATTCCAAATAGCTCGGTCTAACTCTAGTTATAGCATGTAAAATAAGCATCGACTCCTGCTCTCCCATGAAAGCATTACATTATAACCATGTGTTCGTCGAACCCAATCACCACGTAATGGCCAACCGTGCCGAACTCTTTTCCTGGTGTGCGCGTCACATCTGCCAACTGCGGCAGTCGCGGCGCGTCACATCTGCCAACTGCGGCAGTCGCGGCGCGTCACATCTACCAACTGCAGCAGTGGCGGCGCGTCACATCTGTCAACTGCGGCAGTCGCGGTGCGGTGCGGCGCGTCACGCGGCAGGAAAAGTCGCCACGCTCTGATCGCCATCACTTGTCATACAGCCGGCCTGGATTACCGAATTAATCGTATTTATCAGCGGTTCCGCGGCGCCATGGGACACGTACAACTCCCTCGTGTGGGGCGCATCAAAGCCAGGCCAACTATACAAATTACACACTGAACTAATGGAGATTTATGTCAGTACAATATCATCTGCGAAACGCGATTATCTCGCGAGTCAATACGAGGCCCATCTCTACACGAGAGAGCGGCGCACAACGAGGGGAGTAAAACAGAGCGCCGTGATTCCTAGCGGCGGCGCAGCGTGTCCCCCGGCGCCAAGCCGCTCTGTCACCGGCCGGCGGGCTGCGGCCGAAAATAATTAGCCCTCTTCTGGCGCCGCGCGGATCTGATACCGACAATCGCGCTGCAATCTGCCCGGCTTCCACCGCCGCCGCCACCGGCGCCATGGATCGGCCGCGACACGCGCATGCGCGGCGCGGCGCCGGCCGGCCGGCCAGGTGGCCGACGCCGGCCGACGGCGGCCAGCCATCAACAGAGGCTCGGCAGGACCAGCGGAGCGGCCACCTGCCGCCAATCGGCGTCGAACAGGTGCCACGTTCGGCCGCCGACCAGCGCCCTGCCCTGACGCACCACCGCGCGGTAGTCACTCGCTCTGGACCCTGACTGGCACTGCCGGCCTCGCGTCGATCGCTGGCACTCGCGTCGTTCGCTGGAGTTCGGCCTGCCGCGCGTGGATATTTGATCACGGGTGCATTGTTAATGGTGGTGGCGGCAGCGGAGTCGGAGTCGGACAGCGTCTAGTGGGTGGCGGCGATCGCGCGGCCGCAGCAGCCCGTCACCGTGAGGTCGTCCGAGGTGGCCGGCTCGGCAGTCGTGCCGGGCCTGGGACATTGGCAGTCGCCGGCGCCGCACGTCGTCAGTTCGCCGGCCATGTACAGCCCCAGCGACAAGATGATGAACATGAAGCCGCTGCCGCAGGCGCCCTGCTTCCCGGGCGGCCGGTATTCGCCGCCAGCCACCTACCGCCCCGTGGACCCTATGCGGAGGTGTGTTAACTCATCGGTAAGTCCCGGGCGCGCCGCGCTGGACGGGGGGACAGCGGGGGGTACCGCTCCACCTGCACAGGTGGGCCGCGGCAAAAATTGTGGTGCAAGTTTTGTAGCAGACAGTAGACACAAGTTGTAGGCAGTAGTTGTATGTTGAGGGCAATGTTTGTCGAGGAGTAGGGTATGATGTTTAATATTATTTGCAAATGCGACTCACTTTTAATGTTGGGTTTTATTTCTATGCTTGAGGAGGTAGACGTTTTATATTTGTGTATGACTTCAGGTCGATGACCTTCTGTTATTTCATTTGTTTCATTATTTCATCCTTGTCTGTCAAATATCCGACATCGCATTCCTTTGACATTCATTTAAAGCCAAAGTCATGGAATGCCAATGCAAAGATTGCTTCTGCCCTCCTTCACGACAGTTTCCTCGTCAATGAGGTCAACTATGCCGAGCTATCAAGCACGCGAGTCCAATGGCCGTACATTAGCAACACTTTCTGTGATGACTGTCTACGTCAAGTGCCCTGCTGCGATGGCTACGTCAAGTGCCCTGTTCACGGAGCTGCAGCAGCTCAAAAGGCACTGCTCGAGGCTCAATGTCTGTGGCGCAATATAATTACAACGTTCGTGGGCGCATCGCAATCGGCGTGACAACAGTGCCTAATATGGATAGCATTTAGCCGTACCACGCTGTGTCAAGGGAATTATTCCGTTATCAGATTTGCATGCACTCCTTCAGCGGCAGCATCATAAGTTGCAGGCGACATTCTTACGAAGAAATCCACCAGTAATCATTAATACATATATAGGATAAATAACATGAAATATGAAACGTGAAATATACTGTTAATTTGACGATTCCAGTTCAATGCTGCATGCACAGTTTTGACATGCCCATTGTTCATGCACGTGTGGCTGCAGAATCCCTAAACAGCCTTCTAGCTTCGAGCAATTCCCGCGGCACCCAGACTTTAACCCCTAGGCCCGACGCTACCTGTGCGACTTGAGGACTTCTGTGTTTTGCCATTCTTAAGTATGAAGTGCACTCAGCACATTATATATTATATATTGTGATATGCAATATAAATTACCAACCATGAATTGCTTATGCTGTGCAAAAGACCTGTTTATTTGTATTATAGCTCAACAATAGTTTAGTAATTCCTCATTCCTTAAAAGGTGCGCTTCCGTACAAGTGCAATCCATTTAATTGGCATGCCCTATAACGGAAACAATGTAATCTACATGCACCCGTTTCATAGCGCCGCACACATGATCCAGAACAGTCAAGCGAAGCAGCTGATATTCCTCCAAACAGCGTCAGTTATCTGCTCGGAACTGTGCAGCTCCTCACTACGCGTCTTACGCCGGGGTGCTGAACAGTGGACAGTGGACATCTCTGACGTCATAGCACCTCATCACGGGACTCACGCCGGGGCACGGAACAGTGAACAGTGGACACCTCTGACGTCCAACAGCACCTCAGCACGGGACTCACGCCGGGGCACGGAACAGTGGACAGTGGACATCGCTGACGTCACAGCACCTCAGGGCACTGAACAGTGGACAGTGGACACCTCTGACGTCACAGCACCGTCAGCACGGGGACTCACGCCGGGGCACGGAAAAGTGGACAGTGGACACCTCTGACGTCACAGCACCTCAGCAACGGAACTCACGCCGGGCTACGGACGTGGGACAGTGAACATCGCTACGTCACAGCACCTCAGGGACACTGAAACAGTGGGGACAGTGGACAACCTCTGACGTCACAGCACCTCAGTGCACTGAACAGTGGACACGTGGACACCTCTGACGTCACAGCACCTTCGCACGGACTCACGCCGGGACGGAAACAGTGGACAGTGGCCACCTCTGACGTCACAGCACCTCAGGGCATATGACAGTGGGTGTGGACACCTCTTGATCACAGCACCTCGTGCCACTGAACAGGTGGACAGTGGACACCTCTGCGTCACAAGCACCCTTCAGCACGGGCTCACGCCGGGGGCACGGAAAAGTGGACAGTTGGACACCTCTGACGTCAACGCACCTCAGGGCACTGAACAGTGCGACAGTGGACACCCGACGTCCACAGCACCTCGGCACGGGACTCACGCCGGGGCACGGAACAGTTGAACAGTGACAATCGCTGACGTCAAGCACCTCCAGGGCACTGAACAGTGGACGTGGACACCTCTGACGTCACAGCACCTCAGGCACGGACTCACGCCGGCAACGGAACAGTGGACCAGTGGACACCTCTTGACGTCAACAGCACCTCAGCACGGGACTTCACGCCGGGCCGGAACAGCAAATGGACAGTGGTCACCTCTGACGTCACAGCACCTTCAGCACGGGACTCACGCCCGGGGCACGGAAACAGTGGACAGTGGACACCTCGACGTCACAGGCACCTCAGCACGGACTCACCGCGGGGCACGGAACAGTGGCAGTGGACAGTGGACATCTCTGACGTCACAGCACCTCAGCGGCCCACTGAACAGTGGGACAGTGGACACCTCTGACGTCCAGCACCTCAGCACGGGACTCACGCCGGGGCACGGAACAGTGGACAGTGGACATCGCTGACGTCACGCTCGGGTCCACTAAGTGGTCGGCCTAAGTCGCACGAGTGGCCACACTCGGCAGCGGTGCCGACACTCCGGTCCCGGCGTCACCCGGTCCGTCCGCGCAGGGTCGATGTCACACCGGGATAATCAGGTTTAGACACGAACTCGGCGACAGAGTTGACTGTACCTTTGGTGGGTTCGTAACGCCGCCAGCTTTTATCCTCTCCCTGCACCGGCATTGACACAGTGCAAGAGTCCTGGTGCAGATTGCTTGCAAAGTGGACATTGGTTATTTGCTTTGGTAGGTGGTGCAAGCTAGCATGGCTTAAGACATTTCATTTGTGCTTCATTCATGACATGAAAAGGACAACGGCGTGTCATAATGTTTGAAGCTAGCATGTCAACAGTCCGATAATTTAAGAGCCGGAAACTATGTATGCATTCTATCCACTAAATTGCAGCAGCCATATTTACATGCAGTAGACTTGCTGTGTTATTCACGATGATCAAAGTGCTGCGGTAATTCCACAGAGGAGGAGATTTGATCTGATGCTGCACGTCTGTCCCGATAGCGCCGGATCCTGGTATGACACTCACCTTAGCTTGGTGGCTTCCAGTGAACTGCACCTGTCCTCCATCACTGGCCGAGTCCCGCCAGTTGTCCCTGAGCTGTATGACCTGTATGACCTGTATGACCTGCGGTCGGTGAGAGCGGCCGCAGCCTGGTCCGACTTCGCCGGAAGTTGATCAGGCCGGGTCATTCTGGGATTTACTTCATTGGAGCGATCACCAGTTCCGATGACGAGCAGGAAGTTGGTTCATGTAATCAGATGATGGTTATCATGTGCAAGCAGCAAGTTTGTTTTGAAAACAACTTACATTTAAATTATTCATTAATATAAAGATACATAACCTATTCATGGGATTAGGAAGGTCAGATACCGAGATATCACAACATAATTGTTAGAAAACATGTCAGATAACCCAACTATCAGATGCATACCATTTAACTTATCAGCAAGAAGGTCACGTCGGTGTTTTCCCAGTAGGTATCAATAGTGGCTAGTGCCAAAGGGTGATTGTGTATTTACTAACGTTACACTTTACTCATTATATGCTTGTCGGTGCTACACAATATCGGAATACTACCACATCACGCAGTGCGTTACTACAAAGCATCAACACAGATAAAGAAGCGTACGAATAAAACATGTATATGCCTGGTAGGCACATGCAATATCCCATATTCAGCGTCTATTATATGGCAAAGTCGCAACATAAATATTTATACAAAAGAAACGCGTCATGGCCTAAACTAGACGAGCCAGACCGTTTAGAGTCCAGAATCCAGATGATTCAGTCAGTTAACTAGACTCATTTACATGATCACTAGATGCCTTACATCCAATGTCATCGCTGAGCTTGTAATCTTCGTGTTAAAAAATGCATGTTTAAGTATCATTACGAGCGCTTGCAAAGCGCTCGCTCGTCCTTCCATGGTATATGGGGAAAATATTATTATGAGCGGCCCGACCCGACCCGACCCGTGGTGACGCTTTTGAGAAGTTAATATATCTGCAACCGCACTTCCCATTGACAAGCGGTCTTCTTTGCTGAGCAGCCCCATCCAACCTACCCTGTTTGAGACCAGTGCCGACTCATGCTGTGTAACACAGTGTCGTGCGATGGGACGTCTCCGTGTGCGTAACTGTATGTGTGCCGCCGCTGCGACAGGCTCGATTTATCTTCGCCCGATATAGAACTCCTCGCACATGGCTGAGGGTGGTATCCTGTGGATGTGATGTTGAATGTTTGATGATCATATGTGGCTGAGTGTGTGTGGGTGTTGTGAGTCCTGTAGGACTGTAATATAAGAGCTCAGGCTGCTGTGTTGCTCACTAACATATGCCTCTAAAGAGTTGATTGTTGTGATGAACTCATGCAATACAACTCATGGCTCGACTGCGCCGTCCAGCACTCGACATTCCTGCTATTCCTAGTAGAACTAAGTGAGATGCGAAGTTACAACGAGTGCTGGAAGACAAGTCATTAATCGTGTGTCTCGTCCGCTGATATAGCTTTCCGTAATTCCTGTGGTGGCTACGGACTAGGAACGCTATCTTTAGTAAGCCACCGCTCTTTATTTCTAAATATGAGTGGTGGATAGATGAGATAAGCGAATGTGTCGCTCGTGCATCGGGTGGATATGTGTATAAACAGAGCCTCTGTTTAGTCCTTGATCATCTCCAGGAAACTGGTCTGAGTGCAAGCGTATAACATAGTTTCGTGATGTGTGCTATTGAAGGATCTCTACAGCCGCGCATACTTTATGCTACTGGATTAGTGGCTCTAGGGTGCTCTGTGCGATGGGCATACGTGCAGAGCCTTATTTGTGATGTTGCGCGGAAGGCTACTCGGCCTTCGATAGTGAGTTGCCATTCTCCTTTTCACTTTCCGCGACTCGCGTCGGTTCATGAATGCGTGAGCGTGGGATCTTATAGAGTAAGACAGTAGACTAATGATTGACTGTTAAGATCAGTCTCTGATCGTACTAGCGTCGACATCGTGAATCTACCAATCGTGTGCCGTCAGTTGTCGTGACACGTCGACACGTACTGTACACACCCGAGTAACGAAATAGCTCAAACAGCTAAAATATAGGATACTAGTGGAAGAAGATATCAGTTACTTAAGTCTGTTATGGGTGGAGAGGTTACAATTGATATATCATTTTACAATAATGATTGCAAAATCGAAACCAACGTATAAGGACAATAATAAGGAATCCATATTTTACGTCGTTCATCTGCATAAAGTTTGAGTTAAAAAGTTACATATTTATATTACAATAATGTTACATGTTTTCTGAGCGATTCGCGCCTCATCCGTGTCTATCGCGCGAACTATGTGATAATTCCTTTCACTGTGAATCACACTCAATGGATTCTTGTTGTGCGCTGGCCTTTCAATTTTCAGCGAAATTGAATAGCAAACTGAAGGAACCATCTCCTTGGCAACCGAGCTTCGTCAAAGTATGGGTCGTGCTAACTGGGGTGTTAAGAGCCGTCCAAGAGGCCACTCGGACGTGACCTTCGTGTGTGTCGGGCCAAATTACCGTGTCTCAGTCAATCACACTAATGTAACGATCACCACCCATGCATTATTCCCAACCGTTCGAAGCGCCTGCCGGCGGCGGTTGAACTGAGGCCCCGGGTATATATCAGCCCATGAGTCCGAGTATGCTCGCCACATGAATCATCAGAACTGGTAATACTTCCTCCGCGGTGATGAGACAGGTTCGTGTCTTTTGATAGCCCTTGGTGTGAAATTCTTTTAAAAAGTATTCATGTGTACATATCCTGGTGCGTAGTGAGATGTAAAGTTACCACGTAATCTAAAACGGTGACGTTTGCAGCTCAGTGTGTCTAGCCAATAAATTAATTTGGTGGCATTATGTCAATGTAGATATACTTTAAGCATGTATGCCAACGGCAACGAAGAAGGACCTTGCTTCTTTTGCAACGGTGCGGTATTTATCATTATCCAGTCAGCACATATGCCTTTGCACGGACAAAGGAACAAATCACGATGATTGGCATAGCAAACGCTGTTTTGGCTCATGCTCAATGGCCCACACCGTGTACGTTAGGCTCGTTTTCACAGGCTTTGTCGCTAATGATGCATACGATGTTGACGCGAATGTCATGAGTAATGACAATGGTCGGAACCGAATGAGCGTTAACAAGCATACGGAGCGAATATGATATGCCGATAATCATGATATAATGTTAAATGTAACGAAGAATGCAACACTTGCTTCAATAGACAATAGAACCTTACGTCCTGAAGGGCTTAGATCAGATCCGTCATCTGTACCTACATCTGAATCGGCAATCAATTATTGAGACACCATATATTAAATCAAGAAATATGGTAACGTTTCCTGCTTCTTTCTCTCTGAGTGTGATTCCAAAACTTCTCATTTTAACTTTGCATTCGAAACTTCTTATTGGAGAAGTTCATATTCAAATGTAAGAAAGAAAAATACATGTATTTGGTCCAGTGAATCATTTCATTAAGAATAATATTTTTCAGCATTGAGGGACGTATTTCAGTACACTAGCATGACCCAAAGTCGGAGTAGGAGTGTTTTTCGGCAACAGGAATGTGTAGGCTTTGAAGAGCACCGTTGTTAGTTTGTTGAAAATACAGAACCATGTTTGAGCTTCGAGAACCAACCGTTTTCGGTGCATGCTTAGTAAAATATGAACAATAAGGAATATAATCGTAGCGCCAATTGCTCGAATTTGTGGATTGACGTCTCAGCGGGACTTGATGGCAAGTATAACTGAGAGAAAACGTTATACATTTATATGTATTATGGATGGTAGGGAATAAGTATATCATATTAAAACAGTAACAACTTTAAAGTTTCATGTGTGTCGTTTTCTACAGACCTGGTATGGCTAGGGCCCTACCAGCCAATCATTTTCAGAAAACGACGCACCTGGCCCCTGCTAAGTTCATCACAAGTAGATACCAGAATCTGTCGCATACGAAGACTGCCTTAGACGGTAGACTGTACCGCACTACAAGAAAGCACGGCGGGACAGCCTACCACCCAAGACGTCAGGCGGCACAGCCTACCCCACAGTACTTAGACGCGTAGTGCGTTAGCGCCCAAATTGAGAGACTGTGGTCGGACACACTGACGATCCAGACGTTGGGCTGCAGATTTTTTTTGGGCTAAACTTTCAAAAAGTTTTTCAACCAAATTGAAAACTCGGTTGGGATTAGGCTCTTGTTGCCTTATTGAACGGTTTAAAACAAACACACCTCAGTAAAAAGTTTATAAATTCCTTTTAACATTGGCAAATGGTTCAAATTTCGACGATTCAAGCGATATGAGGGAATAAAGCCCCTACGCCCCCCCCCCATTGGATCCGATAGTGGTCGGAAAAGTGAATGTCCGTCAGTTGATGGTGCATACAACATGAACAGCATTGGAATTTAATATCGCTGTACTCATTCGGTAGGCTCAAGCTTTTCATAGACTTTGAACATCCATAAACTTCTAGTGATTATATATTTACAATATAGGTAGGTACGGCTGAGCTTGTTGCACTGTCTCAGCAATCAACACAGGTTTTAACAGTCGTATGCTGACACGCTGGCTATTATTGATGATATTTTGAAGAAATTGTATTTTGTGAAGTAAGTGGCTGGAATACAAGTATCTTACCGTAGATGCATATTCATCGCTTACAAAATCAATACAACGTATTGTAATAATTAATCTAGTACCCTATGAAGGTTAACATCTTGTTTACTCAATCTTATTCAAATCTTTGAGTTAGGATTGTAATATGTGATTTGTAGGACTATGCTTACAATTAACTTGAGATGAACGTGTAGCATAACACAAGTCATCAGACCATCTTCCATTCAATCAAACTTTATTTCTGCTCAGCATGGCAGAGGAGTCAGAGCATATCATGTGCCACGTGCCGCGTCAGGGGTTTCAGAAAACGTTATCCTGCTATAGCTGAGAAACTGCTAGAATGATTAAGCTTAAATTTGGTGTGTGGTTTGAGACCACACCACTAGCAATGTTGCGCAGGTCAAACTGTGGGTCACACAGCACGTGCGCACGTGCACTCCTGTTCCGTCCACGAAATTACCTACAAAACATCGTTGCAATACCGGACATATATCTCGATAACCAGAAATCGCAAAGACACGGGTCAAACACAGATGTGTAGAGAAACGATCCGCCTGGCACATGTGCTATGTGCCGAATCAGACGCGCTGTTACGTGAAAAGTCACTGGCTGTACAAGCAAAATGGATGGTTATGACTACTCCACGATTGAAATCAGTGCTCGGCACCTATGAGAAGTGCAGCGATGATAGTAACCATCACATATTGTAAACTGTAGACCAATGTTCTAATGAATCACTGGTAGATGCATCAAATATTCAAGTTACATTTAATGCATTTTAAGAAAATTATTATGCATCTTTAGTTAGGGGAAGGTGGGGTATGCCGGCCACCTTAACTTTCAAGCCTTATTTGGCTAGGTTAAATCCGGCCAATAAGTCTGATGTTTTTTTCAGGTTACTCCCTCCAATATTTGTCTTTCAATTTGCATGGAAGTTAGTCCCTTGCTGTTGTTAATAAATCTAACATTTGCAATTTTCAAAAGGTCTGCAAAAAAACATCTTACCCCACCTTATGTATCCCATAAAGTGGGGTAAGATGTTTTTTGCAGACCTTGAAGAGAAAAACAAAACGGTTTTTCTCTTGGGGTGAGATGGTCACGACTTGTAAGCGTTGTTAGTGGTAATATGATATAGCAGTGTAAATGACGGTGACATGTTCTTACCTAGCAATTATGGGCATACTGTTAGAACATGTCCGTTCAGTTTAAAACATTTAAAAGAGTTATGATGTTGAGATGGGGTAAGACGGCCATCCTGAGCAAACAGGGTCCGTCTTACCCCACATTCGGCACAAACAATTCAAATCACATTTTCTCGGACGCCATATTGAATCAACATTCGCCCGTCATTGCATATCGACACTGGCTGTTAATGTCATTATCACAGTTGAAGTCAAGTTTTTAACTGCAAGGATTTGTTCACAAAAGTTTACAGAATTTAGTTGAAGCAAGTTGAACCGAGAGGGTTGTTTTACAAAAATATAAATTATGAATAAACTACGGAGAACAAACTTACCCGATTTCACTGGGGCAGTGGGGTCGAAAAGGGGAACTCAAGTACTCTTTCTTTCCGTTCGTATCGCAAGTGGTTTAGCCTACAGAGGGGGTGGCCGTCTTACCTACCATGGCCGCCTTACCACACTCTTCCCTACCTATGTTTCTTCGGTGGTGAACTGTAACCGTATATTGTGCTTAGCAGAGGTTCTTCAATAACAGACAACTAACTCAACCGCAACTACTCCAAACTATGTGTGAATGAAATAGTCATGCATCTTTGAAGTCCAGCTGTAACTTCGAAAGTGTTCCCATGAGACTGAGGCAGTATTCTACTACACATCCAGCATGTAGTGATTGTTTCGCTGACACTAGTATAACTACCTACAACTGTGTCAATGCATTCATTCATTCACCGGGAGTTCTGAACTGATGATTGAGAAGCTATGATATGATAAGATATAAGTTAATAACCAGCTTGCTGTGGAAATTTGGTGTGACAGGACACAAATGATAATGAGAAAAATGAGCAGAAATCAGTTACGAGCGAGTGCTCGCGCGTACTCACTGAATACGGGATTTTGTATCCCATATCCCAGCGGCCGACACGGCCCGACCCGGCCCAACCGTAACGCTTTTCAGAAGCTTATATCTTTGGAATCCCGCATCTGATTGACAAGTGGCCTCTTCGCCATCTGATAATCCCATTCAATCAATTATGTTATTTACATGTTTCGTTGCACGTGAGCTGTCAGCATAGCGCGTGGCACGTGACGCGTTAGGGGTGTCAGAAAACGTTATCTTGCTATAGCTGAGAAAAACGGCAGGACCGATTAAGCTACAATGTGATGTGTGGTTTGAGACCACACCACTGGCAATGTTGCGCAAGTTAAACTCTGGGGTCATACTGAACGTGCGCACGTGCACGCCCCTGTTCCGTAACTCAGAAATGGCTGAAACGATTAACCTAAAATTTTGTGTTTGGTTTGAGACTACAGCACCGAGTAATTTAGCAGAGTGATGGAAAAGAAGTTGATTTAGGCAAATTGTATAAAACAAATTAGTCTCAGCGCAAAAAGGTAAATGAAGTTAAGATGACAGCAGACCAATTTCCTTGCTATTGGGTTTATACTGACTCACTCGCCCTTTGCCAAGTAAAACGTCTTAACTACTGGTCATAGTGCTTTCATTATACCATACCAGTGGCACCATCATGTCATCCTTTGTTACTTGGCATGTGACAGCCACGACATGTGATGATAACCTAATCTGCATGTTTAAGCTAATGTAATCCACCACTATTTTGCAATATTAAGTGCAAGTGATCGATAACAATATTGTTAAGAATAAATGAACTGTAAACACTTATTCTTTAAGAAGATACAACACATTAGCTGTTTTCACGATGGATTATTTTGCGTGAAATGTTCTAAAATATTTTAAAAATTTAAAATGTTTTTGTAGTAGCCGTTTTCACGATGGACTAATTTGCGGTAAATGTTTTAACCCTCGCCAAACGGTCACGTAGGGCGAGGGTTAAACTTTTTTTTTTCGCAAATTAGTCCATCGTGAAAACGGCTACTACTAAAACATTTTAAAACATTTTAAAATGTTTTAAAATATTTCGCGCAAAATAATCCATCCTGAAAACTTCTAATAACTAATTTTTGTATGTCTCAAAGCGGCACTGCAGTAGCGATTACTGCCTGGAAACATTATTCTTCGCACATTCTTCAGCATCTTGTATAACACTATTTTTGTAGTACGAGGGGCTGGTTAACTTTGAGCTTTTTCATTGCAAAATTACTTTATATCCGGTTTTGCCTGAACTGATTGTGTACTTTTACGGCATCGGGAAGCAGATGCTACAATCATCTAAAGCTTTATATTGTTCTAAATCGCGTAATCATAGCCATGTTCTTTGTCTGAAACGGTTATCGCGATGGCAAATCTAAGATACAAGTTACCCTCTCTTGCAGATTTGAAGATTTACCATGGCTTGACAATGTCAACTCTTTGTTCATATTAAGTAAATCAGTTTGCACTTTCACTTTGATTAAGTAAGTCCATGAGCTTAACAGCTAAATATAAATGAAAGAGATGTTGTTTTATGCATTAACTATTGATGAGATGCCGTCAACTTCGCTTTATCCGTATTCCTTTTGGTTCTACTCATGAGTTATTTGAATTCATTATGATTGTACTGATCCCCTGAAATATTTGCATTACTTTCCAGGATGAAACCAAGGCTTTCTAAACTATCACGCCTATTGCCATAACATTTATCTACCATCACACCACGTGACATGGATATATTCACATGATGTGCAGATTTTACTGAGCTACTTTTCAGCTACATTTCCTCCAGCATCATTTGCTTACCTGCGACACCCGAAAAGCAGTCGAGAGCCAGCTCCACTGCAAGAGAGGAGAACTTTAGAGAAGTTGGTAAGACGCTGGGAGGGAGGGCGGATAGTAAATGAGCCATTCGCCAGACGGGCCCACGTGCAATCCAATCACCGGGAAGGCAGCGGGCATCACCAGAGAAAGCACGCCACCGTAGCTGAACGAGCGCACCCGGGACGTGTCACGAATGCCCGGCGGCAGCGCGCCGCAAATCTAATCAAGTTACAGCCGCGCCGCTTGTCGTTCGCTGTTGACTAAGCTCACTGACGACGAAAGTAGGGGAAGGTATAGCATGTTAGGAATATGTCTTTATTCAGATAGGATTCCGCGCAATTTTTTCTAGGATCATGTTGGAAAAAATGAGTGGATGATACCAAGAGAAATGGGCATACTATATGCGCTTACGTCATAGTTGGCCTGAAAATTTTGCAGCCCAGGAGCTAGTATCGTCCTCTATCTATATACACGTGTTAGCGTACATTGGTGCTGTGATGTATTACTGATCTGCCGGTGTTTACTGTTATAAAATGGAACTGTGCTGAGATATGAGAGCGACATTATATATGAGAACGTCACATTGGATGAGCAGTGAAGTCACAACTGGTTTGCATTGGCTATTTGCCATACCAGGTCAAATAATGTAAACATTAAGACTTTCGCATATAACTAAGTACTCTGTAAGCTCATCTGTACTATGCATCCTATCACATTATGTATCAATGCGTATGTCACGACGCATATGATTTGCATATCTGCGAAGTCATTCTTTAAATATCATCCTGATTTGTAGTCCAGGTCCTTTCATTAATCACAGGAAAAGTTGGAATCGTGATTATACCAGTACCAGTTTAATTATCCGAGAAATTACCGCCTTGTAAAGGTTCTGATATAGAAAAATATCAATACAAGAACATGCTTAGCCAGAATGCCACTACACAGCATACCAACCTTGTTCACGGATGCGCGATTAGCTTCGAAACAGCCGCGATTGCGACCGACATAAATAATATTCCGAACGATCGGCACACTTGTCGACTCCCCACGGACCAGCCGATTTCTGTCGGCGCTCCGGCGGCCATAAACAGCCTACGCTCTCACGAGGTTAAACTCGTCCAGCAGCGGGCGCACACGAAAAAATCCCGCCTGATTCGCGGCGAGTACTTGTGATTCGGGTCAGCGAGCACGGGCGCACCGCGCGCCACTCGGCCGCCGCCCGTTTAATTAAATGGTTCCGGCAATAATGACCTTATGAAAGCGTTTACGGCGTCGCCGGCCGCCAGCGAGTACAAGTTTCATTTCGGCGGCGTGGATTAAAACGGAGCGCGGCTATTGGCCGCCGCCACGACCCAAGTCGCTGATGAAATCCACGGAACAGCGACGGACCGACGGCACTGGCGGCGAAATGACGGACCTCTTCTTATCTGACGCTGGACGTTAAATAAATTGAATTAAAAATGGCATTCCAACATGGCATGTGTCGTGATGAGGTCCCAGTGCAAGTTGTCCTTTTTGCACCGGCCGTTTGACGGCAGATGGTCCACGGCATGCAACGCTGGTGCAGGGCCTCGACCCTCCACCGCCGCGACCAATCCCTGATATAGGTGCAATCCATTTCACCACCGACAATTGTCATGGCTACGCAAAGAAATAGCTGACACACTCAAGCAAAGTATATTGCGTCGGCCTGTTGTATTGATTTAAGACAAGCAAGCGCAGTTTGTGTTTAAGTCGAAATGGTATGATGCATTTTGGGCTCAGCACCTTTAACGTTGATACAAAACGTCAAAAGCTGTATACGCATTGTTCAATCACAATGCGCGTGATACTAAAAAGCGATCGAAAATATATTGGCTAAAACATAAACGTAAAATATATGTGCTAGTGTGAGTGCATGCATGCTTTCAGATTAAAATGCATGCTTATATAATGTAAATCTATGGAATGCCTGTCATGAATGCGGCCGCACCATGATCTTGGCAGTGCTTAGGTATGCTGCGGGCGGTATGCATTACGTTCCTACGGGCATGTCTGCGAAGTTATCAAACAAAGTCCTGCGGGACTGAGTTCCTAACTGAAGTTGAAGACGTCACAGAGTCTTCGAGTTGGTTCCAATTTGTCTTAAGTGCCCTGTCGAGATCCTTTTAGGTGCTCTTCACAGATGATATGGGAACTCCATTGAGCTTGAGCCGCACTTAACAGACCGCGCTGAGCTGCACATTCACGAAGCAAGCTGAAAAGTAGTCCAGCACATCGCTACAAAGCTGGGTAGACGTGACCAGCTATTAAGGAGGGTTCATCACATCAAGAGGGTTACTTTACCTTGCTATATAGTGCTGATATGTAGGCCACTAGGCGTAGGAAGAACAGAGGTTCCTAGCCCCTCACGTTTCGTACACATCGTACAAGTGTTTTACTGAAGTTTTTCTTTTGATTGCTGAGGAAATTTGATGATAGCAAAAGGTTCGCCAAAGCGAGAACAGCCCAAATATGCAAATAAATATTTCATTGAGGGTTTGGGTTTCTCTCAAGATGAGATCAAAGTTGCATTGTCTCCCCCACCCCCGCCTACCTACCTTATGCGACGTTCCTTCATCTCTGTATGTAGCATTTTGTTGAGGAAAAGGGATATGTTTTATTAGAAGCCATCGAATCACAGAGACCATCGAATAAGCCATCGAATCCATCAGTTTAAAAAATGTTACGCTCTTTCTTTTCGATCATTGAGCTTTCCTCTTCTTTGTTCTTTTCAGTTGTGAATAATCATACATGGCTCTTGCCACATATCAGGGTGCTTGTTTGAAGATAATTTGCATACAATGCAGAAGAGAGATAACGATATTTCAAAACCTCATTATACATGAATGCTTTTTCTTCGAAAATATATAATTTTCATAACTGTATTGTTTGTCAGCCACATGGTGCCCAAAAGACCACCAGCGCCTCATTTGGCCGCGGGTCGCGCCCTGCAGTCGCGCCGTCCTGCTTCGCGCCGTCCGAGCGCCGCTATCGAGTTCTGTGGCCATGCGATAAGCACAGCTCGGGGACACTTAGCCGGCCATTGCGCGCCGGTGGCGGCCGTTTGCAGGCCGCGCCCGTCCTGATTGTCGTCATTGTCTGCAACTAGCCCGGCGGCGGCGGCGGGGCGGCCCGCCAACAAAGCGGGGCGGTCAGCAGCTCGGCGGCTGGCCGGCCCGCTGCACGGTGTGGGCCGCGGCGGCGTGTCCTTCCGACGGCCGAGGCCAGCGGCGGTGATAACAGCGGCGGCGGCGGCGGCGGCTAGTGTCGCTCATTGTCGACCACTTAGGTGCGACACAGAGCGGCCCGCCGCAGCGCCACAGCGATCAATGCGTCACCGAGACCGACGAGCCGCGCCACCGCCGCCGCCGCCGCCGCCGCCGCCGCCGCCACGCGAGACGACCGCCGTGATTGGCCAAGATCGATGGGGGCGGGGCCAGCACCGGCCGCCAAGAATGGCTGGGAGTGTCAAGTGACGCGGGTGACGTCATCGGTCGGCGATGGAGTCTGGCGACTTTCGGCCGCTAAATCAGAGGCCGACCGCGGCCCTGCTATCTCTGGTCACCCTCCTGCACGGCCGCCCCGCAGAGAGAGAGAGAGAGAGCGCGACGATGAATATTTGATGGCGGCCGCAGAGGCGGAGGAACCGTCCCAGTTGGTGACGCATTCGCACGTGATGCGCATGCGCACACTGCTCCCTTGACGGCGAGGTTCGTTGGCGTGGGTGTTAAGTAGTGGGCCAGTTCTAAGCTTAGGTTAAGATGATAACTATTTGTGACGAAGAAAGCAACCGAGGTATACTGGGTGGCTATGTGGCTTTTGTGCTACCCTACCATGCGATCAGTGTAATGTTTATACCTATAAGGACGAAATTGTTCTACCACATAAAGGAATAATCGAGCATGTGCTCAAGGGAGTCGCCACCATTCCGAAAGTTGGGGGACGGAGGCATTTTTAAGTCGATTCTTTCCTTGCAACGCCCATAGGCGTAATGTTAAAATCTGAAGAAAAAATGGGGGACGTCCTCCACTTTGGGGGACGCGTCCCCTGTCCCCCCGCTTTCGACGCACTTACATATTGACCGCACATGTCCCTCCAGCCTCCTACAATATAGCACGCTATCCACCCAGATTCTAACCCATTAACCCGCTCTCCCTGTGGCAGGGTAACATATCCCACCTATCACCCCCTCCCCTCTCCCCGCAGGGTAACATATTCGGTGGCCTGGACGACAACCTGCTGAGCCGTGCGGAGGCGCTGGCGGACATGGGTCGTCATGGCGCGCCGCCGCCTCCACCCTCCAGCCTGCCACAGCTGAGGCCGGAGATGATGTACGGCCACCCACACCACCCTGCCATGAGCTCGCCGCACACGCCGCCCAGCTCCCGACCTCACCAGATGTGGGACATGATGTACATGGGGGCGCCACGCAGCTCACCGGTGCCGCCGGCCAAGCCGCAGCAGGTGGCGGAGGTACCCAGAGACAGATGGGTGAGTACGGATTCGAGACCAACTGGATTTTGCAATATAAATAGTTAAAGGGAGTGTTTCTACTCACATCACTCATGTGGAGTTGTTGACATTGGTCCATAGAACATAATTTTCGAAATTCAACCATGACTTCACTTCTCCAGATTCACTCTAGTTGCTGAGCTATTCCAGATGTTCCAGAAACGTGATGGAATCACAAAATTATCGGTTCGGACTCTAGAAGGCTTACCAGTTCTAGAATCATTGCTAATATCAAAATATCGATACCAATTTGCTGGCATATCGTTAGCGTCAGCCAATAGAATTTCGACAAAACAGCTCGTGCGCGCTGATAGCAATCGAACAGAGTCTCGGTGGCCATTTTGCTTTTCGGCGGTTTGTCAACATTGTTCGTATGGGCTGTTTGTTGCCTTAGGTGCGCCGCATTACGTAACATATTCTTCCCTCTGATTAAAGTGGCGATCGTTTGATCGATATCGAAACAAAGAGAAAACAAAACAAGATGAGATATGTGAAAATTCAACTAAAGGGGCTCCAGATGTAAATTTTATCGTATCCAACAGTAAAACCATTAGCTTATTACCGTAAAAAGGCATTCCAAAACAGTAAAAACACTCCCTTAAAAATGAGTGTTTCTACTCACATCACTTATTTGGGGCTATTTATACTGGCTTATAAAAAGTTCTGAATCGTAGTATGCCTTTCATTTTTCCAGACACATGCTAGTTGCTGAGATATTACAAAGACCCGAGGAACTGGCTAGTAACCCAAAAGTTATCGGGTAGACCTCAAAGGGCTTACCACTACCAGAAGCATTGCTAATATCGAAACATCGATACAAAATTGCTAACATATCGTTAGGGCGGGTGTGTGGAGCAGGGGCGCAGCCAGGGGGGGGCATTGGGGGCAAATGCCCCCCCCCCGTCACGGCTCAGAGGGGCCATCTCAGATCTGAAGGGGGCCATCTCGGGTCTGAAAGGGGCCCATCGTGGACTCGTGGGGACTTGTGGGCCCTCTGTCGGCCTGAGGGGACCTCTGCCGGATGAAGGGGCCATCAGTCGGCTTGAGGGGGCCTCAGTCGGACCTGGGGGGGCCCCTCGTGTCGGCAAATGAAGGGCACTCTCCCGGTCTGAAGGGGGACTCTCGATCGGCTTGAGGAGGCCCACGGTTTGACCTGAGGGGCCCCCGGTTGGCATTGAGGGGCCCTCTGCCGGTCTAAAGGGGCCCTAGTCGGCTTAGGTTGCCCCTTGGTCGGCATGAGGGTCCTCTGTCGGTCTAAGGGGCTCTCTGTCGGTCTGAGGGCCCTCTGTCGGTTTGGAGGGGCCTCTGTCAATCTGATGGGGTCTTAAATAGGCCTCTGTTGGTTTGAGGGGCCTCTGGTACGGGTCTGAAGGGCCCTCTATAAGCATGAGAGGGCTCTCGGTCGGCATGAGAAGGCCCTTGATTGGCGGACTGAGGTATTCCTTCTGTCGTTTGAGGGTCTGTCTATCGGTCTGGGGGGCCCTCTGTCGCATTGGAGGGGGCCCTCTGTTAGGTCTGAGGGCCCTATGTGTGAATGAGGGCTTCTGGTGGCCTGGTTCCTCGACCAGCTTGAAGGCCCATTTCTACCCAACGGGCCCTTTGTCAGCCTTGAAGAGGCCTGGCGTTCGGCCTGGGTGGCCCTCTGGTGGCCTTAAGGGTCTGTCGCGCCAGACCTTGAGAGGCTCTTTTGATCGACCCGACGGGGCCCTCTATCGGCCCGAGGGGGGTCTATGTAGGCCTAAGGGGCCCTAGGTCAGCATGTGGGGCTCTCTAGTAGCCTGAGGGGCCCTCTGGCCGCCTGATTGAGCCCTTGATCAGCTTAAGGTGGCCCTTGGTCGGCCTGAGGGGCCGTCAGTCGGCATGAGGTCGCCTTAAGGGGCCCTTTGACGGCCTGAGGGGGAAGGTCGGCCTGAGGGGCCCCTCTGTCGACCTGAGCAGCCCTCAGTCGGCAGCAGGAGGGGGCCCTCTCTCGACCTTCAGCCCTCAGGGGGCCTCTGGTGGCTTGTTGGGCCCTCGGCGAAGTTGAGGTGGCTTTTGTCAGGCCTGATGAGACCCTCTGTTTGTCCGAAGGGCCTAAGGGCCCCCAGTCGGCTGAAGGGGCCCATCGACTTGAGGGGCTTCTCTGTCGGTAAAATCTGAGGGAGGCCTTGCATAAAAATAAGGAGGCTTTTTACTTAGCCTGTACGTTGGTACACCCAGATTAGAATTAAAAAAATAATGTTAGTGAAGCTAAAATAGAGGGAGGCCGCGTCAAGGGGCATGATGTCATGTCCAAGCATGTGCCAAAGGGCCCATATATCACTGACCGCGGGTAATTGGCAATACAAATGGTCTTTTGTCACTCGCCTGCTGGCTCTAGTATGGTTCCGCAAATCCAGCATAATAAGGTGAATATACCTCTACCTCCCCTACTACAAGAATAGTTATTTGGTCCCATCCATTATCACTTCTTGAGAAAGTCAACGAATTGTGGCGAGTTTCCTCATAATTTTAATTACTCTTTTCTACTATGTATGGCCTTCCATATCGAGTCCTCCCCAGTTTAAAACCTTGCGCCTTAGCCAATGGCCGATGGGGCTCCTGAACTAACGTAGGTCTAACTCAATGTAGTGGAAGTGGTCTCAAAATTAAAGAACACAATCCGTGCCCCCGAGCAACTTGACGGCGTCAAACGGTCGGAAGCCGCGTGCTGACACATGCGCGGCTCGTCTAACAATAGTCTTTGCAAATAAATCCTTCAGACTAGCGCGTCTTCGTCGAGAATTGGTCCTTGCAACTCGCGGCTGTCACCCAATTAAAAAATACAAACAGTCTTCAATAAATAAAAATGTTAATTACAAAGGGCCGCCGAAATCATTGCAGAGAAGAAAAAATCGAGTGAAAAAAACTAAGCAAAATTCACGTTTTTTTCTGCGTTTTTTTGTGGGGGGGCCATCAGCCAGTGCTGGGGGCCCACTTTGCAAATCATCCTTGCGCCCCCCACGTCGTCCAAAAAATCCTCGGCTGCGCACCTGGTGATGGAGAGCAAGAAGTGTGTGTGTGCTGTGCTCGTGATCGTGTAGATGAACATTGTGTGTGGTGTAGGTGTGATCAGTGTCTCGGAGCAGAGGGCTTTGTGTTCTTTTGTGCCGCTCTTTGTTGGTTTCTTGTGTTTTTCGCTCTTGGGTATCGCACTGTGGTGATTTATCTGGAGCAACTAAAGCTGCCTAGTTTCTTGATTATTAAGTTTCATTAAGGATTTAAATAATAACTTATCAACTATCACAATTTAAGTTCATTTAATTAAGAAAAGCACAACAGCAACAGAACAAACACCCAGACAACCACTAACATCACCCAACTTCGAATACTTTCTCCGGTGCTTTCAACGCTCGGAAGAGCCTTTTCATTGCTGCAAGAGGCCTGCCTTTCAAGACCCGACACCCCCACCCCTCGACAAACATATCCTATGCTCATCACGTCCTACGGCATTCCAGAGATCTAGACCGTTACATTATTTGTGTTTCTTCGACCGGTGACTCTTTGCTCAACAACATGGTTTAACAAAACACAAGGCACTACACACAGCCATACATAAATCACGGCGCTAAAAATCACGAAGTCACATGCAACACCAAACGCGACATTGTATAGCCTTGGTTATATGTCTTACGAACGGTCGCCAGAGCCGTTTTTTTTAAACAACACTACACATCTACATCATCTCCAAGTCCGCATTGCAGTGGCTCGATCCAGTGTATCGATATCTATCCACACACGACAACAACCATCGAGCAAATCGATAATACATACTAAGACTGCAGCAAAACATCCTAAACTTAATGGGGCCCTATGGATTTGAATTGTATCGTGTCAAATAATAAAACCGATAACTTCTCGACATAATACAACATTTTAAAATATTTTCTCATTTCAAAACAGTAGACATGTTGTCTATTACCCTGAGTAGACATATTCCATTTAACACCTGCTCGCGTAGTTCACTCATGCAGCTCAGTTTGTAGAGCGTCGAGCTGGAATCGTGGCCACTGTGGCAGGGTGAGGACGAGCCGCCTCGCCTTTCGCTATTTGCTTCTGACCGGGATAGCCTGCGATCGGTGGCGTCGGTCTTAAACAATAAACAGGGGTGGACTGTATTCCAGCTTAGTTAAGACAAGGTTACACTTTATCTGCTTAAGTCTGTCGGTGCGTTGAAATTACGAGATCGTATCATGTTGCCTGGAGTCTACCTAAGTTCTGCATACCAGAACGCTTTGGCCATAAAAATACCTCAATCTACAACCGGCATTGCTTGGAAGCGCCGAATAACGCCCCCCCCCCCCCGAGGAATCATTTCGCAATAACTAAACAACGAAGCAGATCGAGCTATACCAACAACGCGACAAACTCATGTATTTCCCATTCAACTCCCCATTGACACGACCTTCTCTGTGCAACAATAAGAAACTCTGTGTCGAAACCTATATTGAAGCGACAGAATTCATAGACCGCAAAATCAGCTTTAACTTATCAAACAACAGAGACGTAACAAAACCCTTGATCCAAATCAAAATGCAATACAAACTTCCAAACACCGCTCAGCCAAGCTAACATGGGCTGCCAACAACCATAACATCTATTCTCGACTTTCTATTTTTTGTACCCCAAAATTAAAGCAAAACAATAAACGCACATTTTATATAAAACACGATGCTCACCAGCACAAAACTGATTTGTCTCTCTCAATTATTTAAAAAACAATACAAATTAATCATGTCTCGAAAAACCGACCATCCTCGGAACAATAAACTAAACAAATTTCAAAACAATATCTTAATGTTTGACTGACTGACGGCTCAATAAGTATGAGTACCTATTACCTACCTCATGACGTAATTTTTAAGTACAACTTTCGTTTTTTTTTACTAAATATAAATGAATAAATGCTATCAATGTGTTTTTGAGATAAACTGGTTTAGAAGCATGCCTTTCTTATTAATATTTAACCATTCCAAAAATGGACCACATACCACTTGACGTTGACCTAATATGGGGTCAGGTGTGTAAGTGGCTGCAATCATATAATTATACATGTAAAATAAACCATAAAACATACGAGGCATGACCTCTTGCCAATACTGACCTTATTTGACCTGATCTTGACCTTAACCATCGCTTACATTTTAACTTTGGCTTTTTCGGGAGATGCATCATACCTTTAAGAGAACTGTGTGCGACAAAAGTCTCAATTTAAGGCTTTGGATGGAAAGAAAGGTCCACAAATTCAATGTCTAAATTTCGCCCTTTGACCTGACTGTCACCTGACATGTGACCTTATTTGGAAAATGTCGCATAGCTTTAGATGTGCCTCATTGAGAGCTTTCGATTGCTGCCTTTTGCGTCTCGCCGCTGTTATTGGTTCGGAAGAAAACGAGGTGGCGAAAAATGCCCCCCAGCCAAAGGCGTTCGGCTTAGACCCCAGCCATTGCCGGGTTAAATTATTATAACTACAATTATACTAATAACTCAATATACTAATCACTATATATTATTATATATAATATATATATATACTAGTACTATAAATCTCATAAACTAACACATATACCTTATATCTACACACCATATATATATAAAAACAATACTATATATAAAATACCATACTTATATAGTACTAATTAGCTTAGAGACATTAGTGTCGGCTATGTAATGTGATTCATAATCTATATGGAAACAAGTAATGCAATCCCATACCAATAGACAATGTCCTTCATAGTTCATAAGGCTCTGTCTTTGTTCAAAGATTATGCTGGGCAAGCCAGAAAGTGAATATTTAACACTTTTGTCAATTTTCGGTATATCACTCGAGTAAAACTTGTTTTTAGCATATTGGTATGCCATTAATTGAAATATTATATTCACTGCCAATTTAATCGGTCTGATGGTCACGTTATTTTAAATTGTACTGCTCTGTGCACCAGCGGCGTATTTATAAATCTGTTAGGGGGCAAGCTCTCAAGAGGGCACCAAATCCCACATGAGGGCACCGTTGGTGTTGTTGTTGAGGTGTTGTTGAGCGGGGGGCGTAGGCTCCGATACATTTCTGAGGGCACCCTCCCGGCTCCCACATAACTCCAAATGCGCCCTCCGGTGATCTGAAAGCGCCATATCCCACATAGCTCCAAAGGTGACCTCCGATACAACCTTGAAATCACCCTTCCACATACCTCCAAGCCCAAGGGCGCCCTCCGATACACATCTGAAGGAGCCCTCCAACAAACCTTCAAAAGCGCCCTCCGATACTCTTTTGAATGACCACTCCCATACGCCTCTAAAGAGCGCTCTGCGATCCATATCTTATGGTGCCCTCCCATATACCTTCAAAGGTGCCCTCCGATACGTCTCCGAGGGCGCCCTTCTAAAAAGCTCCAGAGGCGCCCTCTGTGAGACCAGAAAAGCCCCTGCCTCACATTTAGTGAAGTGTGCCTTTGGATGTATGTAGGCTCGGATATATGTATCTGAGGGTGCTTTTGGACAATGTGAGAGGGCGCCTTCAGAGGTCAATCGCATCAGTGGGCGCCTTTGAAGGTATGTGGGAGGTCGCCCTATCACATCGATAGTCATCGAAGGCGCCCATTTCATATTGCTATTGGAGGGACGCCCTCACGAAATGCATTTCAGAGGAGCGCCATTTCGCAATGCTTATGTAGGGATTGGCATTGGAGGCCACATTGGGAGGTTATGGGAGGGCGCCTTTAGAGGTATGTTTGAGGGCGCCTTCAGAAATGTATCAAAGGGCATCTTTGAAGGCATGTGGAAAAGCATTTTCACATGTGTATTGGAGGACGCCTTTGAATATATGTGGGAGGGCGCCTTTAGAGGTGTATCGGAGGTCGCCTTTAGAGGTATGTGGAAGGGTCTCCTTAGAGGTGTATCGGAGCGCGCCTTGCATTCAGTGGAGCGCGTCTCATATTCAGAGAGAGAGAGAGAGAGTGTGCCTCACATTTTGGCGCCCTTCGCTGAATGTGAGACGCATTTCATGAACCGAAGGTGCTGGTGCATGAGGGTGTCTTTGGCGCCCAAGGGCGGGGCATGGTGCAGTAATCACCCTAAATACGCTCCTGCTGTGCGCATAATTAAATGTAATATCTCAGTTTTAGGCAATCTGGCAATTCGATGTCGGTCTGGATTATACTGAAAAAAATTGCACTTCCCCTTATTTTATGGTTGACTGGGTTATAAAATTGATTAAATCACACGCGTTTGCACAAAGATAAATGAATGAATGCGAGGCGATAGTCTCATTGACCGAGCATTTGTGAAGCCCATTATCCAGTGAGCACTGTGAGTTCGCTGACGAGCAACTGTCCCTACCTGACCAACATCATTAATCATCTCGAGGACCTACCTTCGATTTGCCGTTTCAACATTATCCATCACGTGATCGGTGTCGTCACGAACGGCGCGCAGTACGGCCGCGTCACGTGACTCGGCGGGGGCGGGGCGGCGCGCACGGGCACGGCGCGTGCCGGTCCTCTGAGAATTAATACCCAGTAACGACGCCTGAGTGCCTGTCATCTGACGAAATGACGTGGTCGTTTGGCTGGCGGGGACGGCGTGAAATGGAAGGCGCCGGTAGCGTGAGCTCAGCAATGGATTACGGTTATACGCATCGGCAGGAGTACCGTAAAAATGATGGGTGCGAAGCTGCTGAGGAATAAATGACCGAGTGACTTGGTGTAAACAAAGCATAGCAAAAACTCTGATGGCAGGCTAGAAGTGATTGCCTTTTATGACATGAAACCCGTTGTCATACACAATATGGATTACACTTCGACCCAGGGGTGGATCCAGTGGGCAAGTGTTCATGGCTTCCAAGCACAAAGGTTCAGAAGCCATAATCCCAACCCCCCTGAAAAAGTTCGGACTTATATATATATATATATATATATATATATATATATGGATATTATAGTATATAGTATTTCTATTATATTGATATATCTTGTATATATATATATATATCTATTATATAAGTATACCTTATACATTATCAGAACAAGAAGAAATACTTATAAAGAGGGACTTAATTGATCAAAACCTATTTGGCTGTTGCAGATTTTTGGTTATTAGTGTCAGCTTCAAATGGCAGCTATCAATGATGTTTCCTCAACTTTAACTGGATTGTATCCCACCAGGCTTGTATTATAATAGACAGTAGTAATAAGGATAGAATTCGCTAACAGAAAGCTTGGCGTGGAAGCGAATCCCCGGTGACATTTGGATTCATATCTCTGTAGGTCATTATGAGATGTCTCATGCCGAGATAGAAAATATACATACACAGTTGATCGTTTCGCACACGAGACTTCCCCATAATCAGCCACTGTCTCATGAATTGCTGTGTGCGCGTTTGTGTGCGCCGCTGTACTCCCGTACGCTGGCCTCGTTGCATTGTGTTCGGTTGTTAAGGTACGTCAACCGAGAGCCTCGCTGGCGGGCCTGGATAATGTGAGTTGTGTTGTTCGTTTCCTGTGGTCCGCCGCTAACCCGTGCCGGCCTGTTGGTTTGTGTGTGTCCTGACTGTCCGAGCCGGCCTGAGCGCCGTCGACCGGCCTGGCTAGTGTGTAATGTACTGTACTCGGTGTAGAGGTGCGCCGCTGCCCCAGTACGCCCGGCTGTCAGTGCTTGCTGTCGTGTTGTGTCCGCCGGCTGACCCGTGCGGCCTGTTGTAGATTCTTCGTTGTACGTGTTATCGTTGTCACCTCCCGGCCGTCTGAGCCGCTCGCCCTGGCGCTTGTTCATGGTCAGTGTGTGTCCCCGCGGACGCTGTGCCGCGCGCGTGTTTTTGTCGCTTCATCGTTCGCTTGGTTCTAGCCTCCGCCGCTGACGTGCCGGCCCTTTGCCTTTCGGTGGTGACTTGCTCTCCCCACGGCGCGCCTGGTGGCCGGCCTGTTGTGCCTGTTGTGGTGTTTTGCCCGGCTGACCGCCGTGCCGGCCTGTTCGTGTTGCGAGATCCTCCGGCCGACCCTTGTGGCCGGCCCTCAGTTGTGTTGTGTCCCACGCTTGACCGCGTTACCGGGCCTTGTTAATGGCGTGGTAGAAGTATGCAGCAAAATGTGCTGCCGCGCTATTCCCTGTCAGACGGTCTGGAGATGATGGACCACCTGAGCGGTACGGCCGCCAACTCGATGCCCGGTCTGGGCGGCATGGCCGACAACAGCCACCACACCGCCCAGCTGCACGCGCCAGTCTACTCCCACCCGATGAACACGATGATGACGCACCACCAGGTGGGGCTGCACGACGCCGACACCGACCCGCGCGAGCTCGAGGCCTTCTCGGAGCGCTTCAAGCAGCGGCGCATCAAGCTGGGCGTGACGCAGGCGGACGTGGGCCGCGCGCTGGCCAACCTGAAGTTGCCCGGCGTCGGCGCCCTCTCACAGTCCACCATCTGTCGGTTCGAGTCGCTGACGCTGAGCCACAACAACATGATTGCGCTGAAGCCGGTGCTGCAGGCCTGGCTGGAGGAGGCCGAGGCGCAGGCGCGGAACAAGCGCCGCGACCCTGATGCGCCGTCCGTGCTGCCCAGCGCCGAGAAGAAGCGGAAGCGGACGTCGATCGCGGCGCCCGAGAAGCGCTCGCTGGAGGCGTACTTCAGCGTGCAGCCGCGGCCGAGTGGCGAGAAGATCGCTGCTATTGCCGAGAAGCTCGACCTGAAGAAGAACGTGGTGCGCGTGTGGTTCTGCAACCAGCGCCAGAAGCAGAAGAGGATGAAATTCGCCGCCCAGCACCACTGACAGACAATGAAAGCCGAGCCTGACCCGTTTGGCTTTCAAGGATACGGCTGAGAGACTGAGGGAGCTGAGAGACTGGGGGATTGAGGGACTGAGAACTGAGGGACTGAGGCACGCGGGCCGTAAGCCCTATCCCGAAATCGGCGATCAATCGCTAGCCTGCCTTGCGTGGCGCTGGTAGAGGCAACTGCAGTGCGCGCTCCGTACTGCTTCCTGGGGCTGGGAGACGTTCACCCCGACGGACCTCCAAAGGAAACCTCGTGGCCGCTGGAGCGACGGACGCAGAGCGCGGGCGGCGGTCCGGAGGCGAGCGTGCGATATGAGGCCGCGAAGAGCCAGCGATGTGACACGCCTGATTGCCGACAACTCCATACGATTCCTCGGACCACGGCAACGCCGCCGCTTCGCCGCAAACGTCGGACGCTTCTATTGTTAGTGAAACCTGCCGCTTGCAATCTTGTGCAAATACTCCAGCCACGGGGCGGCACTAGTCAGCCGTTCAGCGGGCTCGTCAGCCGTTCCAGCCCAGTTGGCATGCCGAGTGTGGATCGACCGGAGGCGCACGGCACGGATAGGCGCGGCACCGGCGGCCGCCACGTCGTGCCCGGTACCAGCGCCGAGCTGCCGCGGCGGCTACGGCGGCCCGGCACACAGCCACCAACGGCGTAAGTCGAGCGCTGATTTCAACACGGTAATACTCTCGAGTTGCACTGTGAAGGCTTTGTGCGTAACGTGGAGTCGGAAGTTGGGGAATAGCTTTAGAAGTTGGTGAATTGTTGCATCGGGCTTGCAAACTTGAATGATGGACATAGATTCAAAAATGGCTAAGCTGAGAATAACCGTCTCTATTCCCATAGCATGCCTTCTAATTTGACAATATGTGAGCAATCAAACGTGTTACAGTATTTTGGCTAGTCCCCCAAGATATGTTGTGTAATAGATTTGTATATTTGTGCCGATATGGCAGCTCTCGTAAATATGGTGGTTCCGCCCACCAACTGTGCAATCCTAGCCTCCATAGCATCACAACTACACACAATAATAGCTGTAAGACCGCCTGATCATGAAGATTCTACCGCCCCACTTTCTCGCTTCTCTCGAACCGGCAGGTAGCCTAAGGGTGAGCAGTGTTGTCAGTTATAGTTTCGTGTGTGTAGCCTGCTGGATATCTTGAAGTAAATATCTGGAAGACTCAACGAGTAGCCGCTGAAATCGATCTAGTCATATCGCTATGTGATCTCACCTTACACATATCACCGAGTGTTATTGCGCTATTCCCGATCGATCATGTCACAGATGGATCTGATATTATGTGTGTACTTATATTTGGTGTACCTACTTAGTGGTAGTGATTATATAGTAATTGTTTTGACGCTGCTTCTTTCATCATGTTCGCCTTTGTTTTATGCGTTAAGCTTTTTCCAGGTGCCTGGATAGGGAAGCTGTTGATATGTTGTTTCTGTAGGGATCATTTACACAATTGTCATCATTTATGGGGGGATTCGTAAGCGCTGTGTGGCGGATAGGCGGATTCGTAAGTGCTGTACAGCTGTGACGCCAACTACAACATTTTTTCCCCCTTTGCCACACTAACATTTTGCCTTGTTGACACGAAAAGTCACTTTCATATCCAAAATTTGGCACTTAGCAGACTGTAAGCTAAAATCATTCAGCACAAGCAGGAAGTGTCGGCACCCGACTCTATATCTGTTTAAGATCAGTTATAAGATCTGTTTTAAGAGGACGCTCATCGCTCGTGAGCTTCCCTCTTCTGACTTCCATCTTACATTTCTCCCAAGTCTCGACCTGGCGTCACACGCGCTCCCAATCCGGACTCGTTCAATCAAAGCGTAACTGCGGCGGATAGCCTCCCTCTCCTCCCTCAGAGGCAACAGCGGTAAACACACAATGCGACCCTATCAACCCAAAGGACGAGCGCGCCTGCTCATAGCCAGTCGTGTTTGCTTTTGAGTACGCCGCTGTGTGTTGGCTGATTACTGAGCGGCGGCAGGCAGTCTGCGACCAGCCTTTGAAGTTAATGGCGGACATACTGCTGAGGTTTGCCTACGCGCAAACGATCGCCCGTGTAGGGGTCGCTGGCACCACCGTCGCGAGCTCGCTTGTTACGCGTATGCAGTTTGCATGTGTGAATGTTGAAATGTGCAAAAGCTGCCGCGTTGTTGTCCATACGCCGTCTTCGCGATTCACATATCTTTATCATCCCACAATGGTACATGACAAATGTTGATGAATGAAAATATGTGGCGTTCTATATCTAGAGTCTTGTGATAAGCACTCCTTGCTGTACATTGGCCGACATGTTTCGGGGGTTTTCTCAACCACCTCGGCACGGCGGCGGAAGGGATGTTGACGAAGTAAGGCCCACAGGATGCAGCTGAATCTCACGCAAATCGTCACACACACGAACATAGACACACCCATCACTCGGGCGGCCGGTAGAGAGTCACTCGGGTAGGGTGTCTTCTAGTGTTGTGCGGGGTTGCGGGTGAACAGGTCAGCTCTGGGATTTTTACAATGATATGCCTGGGAACGACGGCATGTGGCTCTCTCGGGGGTATAGTGCATCATATGATGGCGGTGGCGTATCAGTGTGTTTTGTCATAACGGATACGTGCTGTCAGCTGCGGCGGTGACAGCCACTCGCTGGGGACACCGCCTGCACCTCCGACATCGTGTAGTATCCATTAATTGCTTTGGGCAAGTCGTCGTTATATATATTGTAGTGGCCAGCTTGCGCACAGTGTAAATTTTGTTTACAGTTTTTTTCTATTCATTTTATTTCATTTTTCGTGTTTTTTCGTTATTTTGGTTATAATTTTTGGTTTTGAACAAGGTCACACAGTTCCCATGTGATTCTCATAAAAGGGTTCCGGGCTGGCTCTACCGAAATGCTTGTTTGACATATCGTCTGATGCATTGATTCGTCGACTTCATTTTACCAAACTGCCCGGCTTTATTCCTTTGTTCCCAAATCGGCAACTATCGAAATCCGTTGTCGGCACCGTCGCATCCCCCAGTCTTCGCCAGTCCGACCCGACCGTGTGTGCTTCATCTACCTCAAGCGGACGCCAGAACGTTCGATTGTCGCGAAGCGCCCTCAGTCGGTCCCGCTTCGCGAAGCGCCCGCCTGTGTCCCCGCTGCGAGTGAGGCTGGCGCACACTGATCACATGCTTCGCCCCGCGCCGTGTTCCTACCGGAGTGAGGATACGACGACCGGGTGAACACGCTGTATACGCTGTATGCCGTGGAGCTGCCGCGTCTGATATGGCCTGCAGGTGGCGTGAGAGAGGCGATTCCTGATAATAAAGGAGAGACAAACAGATGGCGTGTTATGGAGGTGACCCGGTCACTCGACCAAGTGATCGTTGACACGGTGACGTTATGGTTTAAAACGTTAACTCGCTCTCTCGAGAAGACAATTAATGTCTGATTTCATAATTCAATCATACCGGAGAAAGGTGTAGGCGAGAATGGTGTTAAAATGGATCGAACCGAGACGAAATCAGTCGCTGAAAGTAATCAGCATTATCGAACCTTCCTGTTTCTCCAATCCCGTCGTGCCAACATGAGCGTGCCTCCCTCATTACCGGACTGACATTCGGACTGAAAACTGACCGGTGCACAGGCCGCCTTCCTCAGGCTGCTGCTTCCGTGGCCCGGCCCGGTGGCGGTGTAACGCCGCCGCGCCGTGTGGCAGCCAGTCTGAGCTCTGAAGGGAGGGGAGCTCTGTCAGCACACAAACATGCCATTCTTGCAGGTGAATCACCAGTAATTGATCCTCGCTGGAAACAACAGAGCCGTTAGGCCGCGATCGGCAGGCTCAAATCGCGCCATCGTCTGCGCGCTACCTCCTACGATACGATCTCGTTGCCATCGTGCTACCGCCCACAACGCGACACCCTCCGTGGCAGGCCGGCGCCGCTCGCCAACTTAACAGCCTACCAACGTGGCGTCGCGTGCGTCCCCGTCAGAGGCGGGACCAGGCGGCCGTCCGGAGACGGCGCACCTGGGGAGACGACGGTGGGCTGCGGCTCATTGATTTATCCTACAGAGTCGTAGTCGCCCGCTTGTCTCAATTACCTCCTCGTCGTCGGGCGCACACCGCCGCCCCGCCGCCACTGCAGACGTCTCCGTCTTGCCTGGAGACGGGACTGGAAGACAGCCGACGGCGGCGACACACTGTAAACTGTCCAGCTGCATCCGGCTGAGAATGGTGGCCGTGGATATGGAACGGTAGATAGTGGTGCAAACAGGACTTGGTGGTTTGAAAAACGACATTTAGTGATAATGCTTGTTGTTTGAGACAACTGCAACCAATAGCGAGACTTTCCGTAGCTGCAGAGGAAGATACAGCCAAATGTCAACAGACGGACAAGTGAAATAACAAAGTTGAATATTGACATAGAGACGATGAAATGCTGAAGGGTAAAGGGAGGAATAAAACTACCAGAGAGCATCCAAATAGTGCGGTTGGGAATATTTATCTGGCTCACGTAGAGCTAATTCAAAATGGAATTGTGTAGAAACTTCAGATTAATTTTTTATTTCTCCGAAGAACGTTGTTGCTTTTCTCATTTTTTTAAACTCTTTATATAAAATCGATTTTAGAAATTTTAAAAAAATAGCTATTGTAATCGTATCAAAGTCTTGGTATAGGAAGTTAAGGCACCATGGAGGAGCAATCCATCCGGCAGCCTCGGCCGTGGCCGGGGGTAATTCATAGTGTGCCGACATCGCGTCTGGGACATTTTTGGGGGGACATTCTTGTTTTGGTTTGCATAAGCCATTAGTGTTTTAAATTTTAACAAATTATCACAATGCGAATTATTCTCTCTAGCCAAAGCTAAATGCATTTTCGTTACGACTAACTGTAAAAATGGGTAAAATAAAACGTTTCAAAGTTTAACTTTCAATTCGCATGCCCTGTAGCCCCCAGGTGTACCTATTTGTTTTTACTTTAGTCCTACAGCATTACTTTATAAATTCGACACACTTTCGAAATGGGGGGTAGTCAAGGAGGCCGATTCTTGTCAGCTTTGACTTCGGTGAGCACCTTCAGGCAGATCCGAAAAAATTTGTTTTCGAGTTTTTGGAAGGAGGCACAGTTGGGTCGATATCTCCGCTCTAAAGGGGATATCATTTCCGATCCAAATGAGTGCCGCCGCCGGCGCTTACGACTTCGAGGGGCGCCGCCTGCACTCGCAAGTGGCACCTTCAGTGTCCAGACCCGCACGGGAGAGGTGCCCTCAATCATGATGGCCCTTTCCCCGCCACGTGCGGACCCCTTGGTTGCGCCCCTGTCCATCGGCAGGGACGTAGTCAAGGGGAGACGGGAAACCCCATACGCATGCCCCTGAGAAAACCAAATTCACACTATAGACAAAAATGAGTGAGATTCTGTTGACGACTACCCGACCCTTAGCCCCCCCCCCCTCCCGGTCAACAACATTTGGTCTGAGGAGCGAAATTCGATTATACTACTGACGTGCCTCCCCCTCTGATAAAAAGATGGCTTCGTAACAGGTCCTCGAGCCTGGGCCAGGGCAACTTTGAAAACAATTATCCCCCCATGATAGTACTTTGGCAAAGGGAAGATAAGGACCGTTCAAATGCAGTATGCAATATGCATGCTAGTTTTCACCCTAATTGCAAGCATATGTCGCAATGTTGCATGCCACCGTTCCAAATATACCAGATTAAGCTGGTGAATTAATTACCTGGTACGAATGAAGGAAGGCAAATAAACTTGTAATACAAATAATATAATAATATAAAATAGAAATAATATAATAAATTATCTCAAAGCATTACTAGTGCGCTCCTTCGTTTTATTTTAAAAATAATTAAAGCGGTGTTAATACGATACAAATATGCCAATATACAAAGCAACGGATGCTCCTAAAATTACACATTTCCATTCCCGAGACTCATGGGCGTCTGAATGGGGGGGGGACACGTCCCTCAACATATTTTAGGCGATATGACGGCAGCCATATCGCCTAAAATAGACGAAATTTGAGACATTTGCCAATGTAGAAGGATATCTATCAAACTTGTATAAGGGTATATTTGTAATTATATGGCGAAGTACTTGCATGAACAGCATAGCGATTAGCAAGATATTATATTATTTTAACCTTATGTTCAATACTGACATTTAGCGGCGATCGGCGCGATAATTGTCATGTGTTTAAATGCGATATCAGATGTTTGGCGGCGTTCGTTGTGTTGTGATTTGGTATAACTGAACCGAAGAAGGATTGTATCCGAAATATATTCATTTTTATCTATTTATATTGTGAAACTCAGTATTGAACATAGGGTATATTTGTTTTAAACTGTTTAATATGAAACAAGGAAGTCAAATCCAATGAGTTTTTCATTTTGTATTATTATTATTTAGCCCCCCCCCCAAAAAAAAAGTATGCAGCCACGTTCTGGATCTGCCAATGCCCCTAGATGTCGGAAGGTGGCGATGCCCTTGCCGAGACCCTATATAAAATGTATCGCTAACTTCACTTATGTATTAGAAGTATCCGACTTCCGTATACATGAATGTAAGGCGTCACGGCCTATAACCAATAACCATTCTTCCGATGGACCCAGCCATCCCAGGACACGATGACTGCCCGCCGTTTTCTTGTTAGCCTGATGCATCCCTTCCCACAACCCTTGCCAGTTCTGACTGGAACGGCTCCGTTTGCTACTGGAACGGCTTCGTTTGCCTGCCGAAATATTTCGGTGGTATCTGAGGTTGATGCTCGGTGTGTCTAACCAGAACACCTAATCAATGCGCAAATCTAGGACACTCATCGGCTGGTGGAATTCAGTCAGCAGCAGCACTGCTCAATATGTGACGTTCTGCAGTAACAGCGTTCAATATATGACGTTCTGCAGTAACAATGTCCAATATGTGACGTTCGGGTGAACGTCTGCACCAGCTCTCGTCTGAGAAGAGCACGGTAGGCTGCCCCGCATACGTACAAGCTATGCGGTACAGTCTATGTAGACAGGCTCCTTTCTCGCTGCTGCTTCAGAGCACCTCACTAGTCATTCCTTCAATCTAATCTAAAGAATAGTGTTTTTTTTTCGCATAGTTCTAAAAACTCTTTGGTTACCAGGGGTGAATTCAGGGGGTACGGGGCCATGCCCCCTAATTCTTGAGACTATGATTTATCCCCCTAAACAAACGGTCGGACAAGTTGCAAATTTATCGTAAAAATGTCTTTGCAGCAGTCAAAATACAGCTATCTACAGTAAAACATGGAAAATGTCGCGCCACTTCGCGGCATGACACAAGTTTGCCAATTGCTCATACAAATTTTGAAAATATTAAAATA
>VOPJ01001865.1:0-45679 GCA_014673585.1 Semibalanus balanoides | reverse complement strand
AGCCAGCCAGCCGGCCGGACGGCCAGGTGCCGGAGCCAGCCAGCCGGCCGGACGGCCAGGTGCCGGAGCCAGCCAGCCGGCCGGCCGGCCAGGTGCCGGAGCCAGCCAGCCGGCCGGACGGCCAGGTGCCGGAGCCAGCCAGCCGGCCGGACGGCCAGGTGCCGGAGCCAGCCAGCCGGCCGGACGGCCAGACCTGTGATCTCACTGAGGCGCATCGTGCCGGCAGATGACTGATGACTGATGACTGATGACTGATGGCTGATGATTGATGGCTGATGACTGATGGCTGGTGACTGATGACTGATGACTGATGACTGATGACTGATGACTAATGACTAATGACTGATGACTGATGACGGATGGTTCATGGCTGATGACTGGTGACTGATGACTGATGACTGCAGCTGGAGTGCTGACTGATAAGTACTGAGCGGGCTGGTGGCATCCGAGGACGATGTAGCTGGGCTATGCAGTTGTCAGGAGAATGGACGAAATCCTGTTACAAGCTTGTAAAGAGACAGCAAAATAATCGGTATACGGTTTAGAGTGCATAGGTCCCAGGGATTTCGATAAGTTGATATTTCATATTAATTGCTTAGAGCTTGAATTCAGAAACTTTCTGGTAGCGAGTTGTCCCCATATTACCACTGCTGGGCTGAACTGGCTCAATTGACATGCTTATCGGCTTTTTGTCGTCTCACACCTCCCTGGCAGGATACGATGTCTCGTTGTTAACCTTAATGCGACGTTTTTCGATTATAAATCACAATAAAAATTGATTAAAAGAAAATGAATTCCTACGCCAGGAAGCGTTGCCGTTACCTACGAGCCACGCCCGTCATCGGCTGCGGCGCCGTCGCTCCCCCCTCTCCCTCCCCCTCCCCCTCAGCACCACCTCCCGCTGCTAGTCAGTCAGTCGGTCAGCCCGTCAGCGTACGAGATTCGCCCTTGCTCGTGAGTCGTGACCTTGAGCGCGGCCGACCACGGGTCGCGGCCCAGCGGACCAATCAGCGGCTCGTAGATTGCCTGCGGCCTTATAGCCTTATAAGGCCTTGCCCGCGGCGCAGGAGCAGCGCGGACGCCCGGTGCTGAAGCGCTGTGTCACGTCCTGAGTACTCGCAGTAGAAACATGAAATGTGTGACATTCGAACTGTGTCTCAGGTGCCATGAACGGGGTGAGGTGTAGTTAGACTTTTGTGCTATGATCTGTCAATGCGGCTTAGTTTGACACCTGCGCAATTGAAAGACGGGTGTTTTAAATGGCAGGACGCCTACATTAGCATAGTGATATCGTCACTGGGTTACATTCATTGATTTATGTATTATATGAAAAACACTGCGTTTTTTGCTTAATACTGTTTGGTCTTCATGTCTTCTTCCTGTAAAAAGCCTACCTTTGTACGATAACTCACCTTCACCTCTTCATCTCCCACTCTGCCCGGAGCGGGACAGCTGTGATTAAGCTGGCTGTCAGTGGTGCGTCTGGCGGCGCGGTGGTGTGACGCAATGGGGCCACGGCCGAGCCAGATCAGAGCCGTCCCAGAGTTGGCCACGGCTCCGACTCCGTGGGGGTGAGCTGGTGACGTCACACAGACGATGTGACGTCAGATGTAGTCATCCCGCTGGGCGCTGAGATCACGGCTCTGTGTGTCCGAGACGGTGGGTTTATAATACATGACTCAGGCTGGTAAGATATTTGTTGGAACATACCGATGAGCAATCTAATTTAAAAGCAATATAATCTAAAATTAGATTATTGGACAACACGAGCGAAATTTCAGAATCCTGACCAACTCCCTCACCTTGTTATCAGCTATTGATCTTCTCCACAGGAGTCTGTCGACAACGTGTAAATATACTGTGTACCTTAAAAAATGGAAGATAGTGCTAGTGCGACCCAGCGACCCTGATCGAGGATGATCTCCGAATTCTCCTTTGAGTACTCAGTACGAGAAGATGGGATCCACATCCTGTTTATGTGGATAAGCGGCCATTCCTGAGTAGGAATAATTCAGAACCGCGCAATGCACAAGGAAGCGAAATCTGATGAGTTATTAGATTTTGGTTAGGCTTCTTGGGATTTTCCTTTTGTGAAATTGGCATTGGGTGTGTAACTGATAAAAAACTACATAAATTTTTGGCTGTTAGTAAAGCATGCATGGCATGAAGGAGACGGAGTGAGTTATTGCATTTGTGTCCGGCAACTTATAGCATTGTTGCTTGTTGCAATAGTAAAACAATACTTACCTGCACCTTTCTTTGGCTGCAAGTTATTTTTATTTTTGATTCTCACCTGCCGAGGTGAATTCGAAGTCAAAGGACGTGCTTATCCTGCACCCGGTATTTGTTTTTGTTTATTTATGGATGATTAAAGGGAATAGTTCACTTTTAACATGGGGTTTTGGGTTGAGATAGCCAAGTTGTGGCGCATACTCGAAAATGACTTGTGACGCTTTCACATTTTCAAATAAACCTCTTAATTATTTAATATTTCATCCTAAAAGTCAGGACCGGGTTTACCGGTAACTCCCAATCGCTGATGTCTGATTTTGGCTGATACTGACGATGATTATGGCGTAGAGATAAGTAACGACTTTTGGAAAGTGGTTTAATAGCAACGCATAGTGCTGGACTGGACAAAGAACATATTGTTCAGTACCTTCATTCCCTGGATTGCCTGGATTGCAAGATAAACTTTGGAAAGATTATCGTGATTTTTGTTGTTAAATGCGCCTACCAAAATGTTATTCTCAGCAAACATTCTCAGCGAAAATTATTCAACGTACCTAGTCTTACAAGATGGGCCGAAATCCGGTCTTCATATTGATTGCTCCTGCGTGCAATGGGTTCAGGAATAACTCCAGTTTCACTGCACTGAATATGCAAAAGAATACACTGATAATTTGTCGTAAATGATACATGGTATCAGGCTAAGTTGAATATATTTAACACCAAGCTAAACACAATTTCAACGTCCACTAGATGAACCACGGAAACTTCTTCGTGGATAAACACAAATAACGGCAAAGAATATTTGTATTCTTTGCCGTTTGTTTTCTCTATTTGACTTCGCCCATTTACTCATGGTGTATCCAGTCGGCGATTATGCCAAATAAACCAGTAAGACGCCTTTAACAGCGAAGGACGAGCGAGTCCAAGTAAATCCGCTTCAATTTATCACCCGCCCAACGGAGGTTCGTCCTTGTGCAAGCATGTTTCTAACTTATTTCCTATGTGTTGCTTTGCCGTCGCAAAAGAGTCCCAACTAAACGACTACTTTGAACCTAAATAGGTTTTTAGCGTTAATTTTACATTTGCAATTAAAGCTACATGTTTGTTAGGCAAAATTACATTTGGGTGGGTATTACGAGATTTGATTTCGCTTATAGCTGCACATCTTTTTTTTCGCTTAGCACCCTTGGTTTTGAATGCTACGGTTGGTGTAAATGAAGAAAATATAAAAACAGCAATGCAAATATACAGGCGGACTTCAACAGTGAAATACTGCATTAATTAAATTTCTTGCATGCATTTTAGAGCCGGTACATTGGTTACACATTGGTGTTTGTTTATTGCTCACTGTCTCTATTGGTTCTGTATATTCTACTTGTGATTAACATTGTGAAGACGTCATAACTATGAATTTGCCGCTTGTATAGCAATAACTTTGCAACGTACCACGCACCGCTGATCGACACTAGTCATACGCTGGGGCCGATCGTTTCTCTACGCATCTGTGTTTGACCCCGTGTCTTTGCGAACTTTTTGGTTGCCGAGATTATAACTCCGGTATTGCAACGATGCTTTGTAGTAATTTTCGTGGACCGGAACAGGGGTGCACGGCGCACCGTGCAGTGTGACCCAGAGTTTTGCACCTGTGCAACATGCCAGTGGTTGGTCTCCAGCCACACACCAAAAGATTTTTAGCTTTAAGCGTCCAGCCGTTCTCAGCTACAGCAAGGATAATACTTCTGACACCCCTGACGCGGCACGGTCACGCGCCATGCTGACCTTACGTGAGAAACATGTCACCAATCAATACATGTCTTGCATGGGGCTATCAAGATGGCGAAGACCGTTTGTCAATCGGATGCGGGGTTCAAAAGATATACGAGGCTCCCAGGGGCGCAGCCAAGGGGGGCATTTGGGGCAAAAATGCCCCCCCGTCGCCGGCCCCGAGGGGCCCATCTCAGATCTGAAAGGGGGCCATCTAGGGTCTGAAAAGGGCCCATCGTGGACTCGTGGGCCTCGTGGGGCCCTCTGTCGGCCTGAGGGGACCTCCTGCCGACTGAAAGGGGCCATCACGGCCTTGAGTGGGCCCTCAGTCGACTGAGGGGGCCCCTTGGGTCGGCACTGAGGGGCACTCTCCGGTCTGAGGGACTCTCGATTCGGCTTGAGGGGGCCCCACGGTTGACCTGAGGGGGCCTCCGTTTGGCATGGAGGGCTCCTCTGCCGGTCTAAAGGGGCCCCTCAGTCGGCCTTAGGTCCCTTTGGTCGAGCATGAGGGGCCTCTGTCCGGTCTAAGGGGCTTCTCTGTCGGTCTGAGGGCCCTCTGTCGGTTTTGAAGGGGACCCTCTTGTCAAAACTGATGGGTCTAAATAGGCCTCTGTTGGTTTTGAGGGGCCCTCTGTCGGTCTGAGGGCCCTCTATTAAAGATGACAGGGTCTCGGTCGGCATTAGAAGGCCCTTGATCTGGCCTGAGGTATCCTCTGTCGTTTGAGGGGCTGTCTATCGGTCTGAGGGGGCCCCTCTGTCGCAGAGGGGCCCTCTGTAGGTCTGAGGGCCTATGTGTGAATGAGGGGCTCTCTGGTGCCTGAGGTTCCTCCGACCAGCTTGAAAAGGCCTTTCTAGCCAACGGGGCCTTTGTCCAGCCTGAAGAGGCCCTCTGTCGGCCTGGTGCCCTCTGGTGGCTAGGGGTCTGTCGGCCAGCTTGAGGGCCCTTTTGAAATTCGACCCACGATGGGCCCTCTGTCGGCCCTGAGGGGGTCTATGTAGGCCTGAAAGGGGTCTTATGGTCTGCAGTGGGGTTCTCTAGTAGCCCGAGGGGGTCCTTGGCCGCCTGAGTGGGCCCTCGATCACGTTTAAGGTGGCCTGGTCGGCCTGAGGGGCCCTAATCGACATGAAGGCGTCTAAGGGCCCTCTGCGGCCTGGAGGGCTCCCTGTCGGCCGATACCCTCAGTCGGCAGCAGGAGGGGCCCTCTCTCGCCAGGCCTTAGGGGGCCTTGGTGGCTTTTGCAGGCCTGGTCTGATGAAAGACACTCTGTTTGTCCGAGGGCCTCAGGGCCCCAGTCGGCTGAAGGGGCCCTCATCGACTTGAGGGGCTCTCTGTCGGTCTGAGGGAGCCCTTGGCCAAATTAAGGAGGCTTTTACTTAGTCTGTAGTGGCTACACCCAGAATAAGAAGTTAAAATAATGTAGCGAAGCCTAAAATAAATGTGGAGGCCCTGCGTTCACGGAGGCATGATGTATGTCCCAAGCATGTGTTCCCATTTAATCACTGACCGCGGGGTAATTGGCAATACAAATGATCTTTCGTCAGCGCCTGGTCTGGCCTCTAGTATGGTTCCGCAAAATCCAGATAATAAGGTGAACTATGCCTCCTACCTCCCCACTTCCATAGAATAAACTATTTGGTCCATCCATTTTCATTTCCTTGATAAAGTCAACGAATTGTGTCGATTTCCTCATAATTTAATTACTCTTTTCTACTATGTAGGCTTATATCGAGTCCTCCCCAGTGTTTAACAACTTTGGCGTTAAGCCATGCCGATGGCTGACATAGTAGGATCTCAGTGTAGGGAAGTGGCTCAAATAAGAACAGTCGTGCCCCCGGGGTACTGACAGCGGTCAGACGGTCGGAGCCGCGTGCTGACATGCCGCGTGCTGAGCCGTCTCCAATAAATTAGTTTTTTGCCAAATAATCCTTCAGATGGTATTCTGGAATTGGTCTTGCAAATGCGGTGGCACAATTACAAAATACAAACAGTCCTTCAACTAAAATAAAAATGTGAATTACAAAGGGGCGAAATCAATGCAGAGAAGAAAAAATGAGTGAAAAAAACTAAGCAAATTCAACTTTTTTGCTGGGGCCCACTTGCAAATCCTCTTTCCCCCCCCGTCGCAAAATCCTGGCTGCGCCCCTGTAGCTTCTGACCAGCGTCGCGGTCTGGCCGGGCCCCGGCCGGTCGGGTCGGCCGCTATAATGTGAGAAAAATTCCGGTAATTTACTGAGGACTCGCTCCGGCTCGCGCTCGCTCGTAAATTAAATGACTTAACACGTGATTTGACTTCGAACTTAATCTCCGTGGTTCTAAAAGCGTTGCATTATCCCGCATCTTCAACATACGTTAAAATTATGCAAGTACTGTCTTAGTATGCGCCACATCCCTCAAAATCGATGAACGTTTTGAATGCATACGTGCTTCTAAGCAAGCTGATTTCGCATTACTTAGAGGAAAGAAATATGAATTATCACCAAATGATAGACATTTTTGTATGCTTTTTCCACGTAAATATAGGTTTCTTTGACTTACTAGTAATATGATACTTAATTTCTTGCTTCTCTTCATCATTTCTGAGCTTTTTCTCTTTTTTTCAAGGTGAAAAAAGAGAAACCCCCTTTAAAGTTTCTTTAGTTGTGTTAAATATTTTAACGTAGCCTATAGGCTACGTGCAAATATTTAGATTATATACCATGCGTTACTTTTCGACAAAACTGTCAGTGCATAGTGTATGCCTTTGCATAATCACTAATTAGTGCAGTGAAACAGGCAGCATAACATTAGTGCAGCATACATTAGTGCAGCATAAGCCCATGCATGCAAGCAAACAAGCAAGATGCATTCAAGCAAGATGAAGACGGATGTTGGCCCATCTGTAGACTGTAAGACTACGCTCGTTCGAACGCTTTGCGTTCTCACTCACTGCGTCTGAATACAACCAAACTATGCCCGACATGGCTCCTTTGTGTATCGACCGCTCGTAAATGGATGCAGCTGTGCAAAGCGGAAAGATGCAGTTGTTTGCCTTTCCCTGACTAAGGAGACGGAAAAGTTGCAATGGCTTAGGACAAACGTTGCTGGTTCTTGCTACTTTGGCGTCGACAAAGTCAATATTCTTATATTCCTGTATATGTGTGTATGGTAGGGCAGCAAAGTTTATGCAAGGAAATTCAAGAAGATCTTTCTTATTAAATATAACAATTGAATGTTGTGTGACACTTGTTGGTACTAGGTATGCCAGCTCTTGTGTGCCACTCATGACGATTTGGAGGCCAATATATCGAATTCAAATATTGTCATCTAATTTACAAAACTTTTGATAACGAGGTTAATGGAACCCTGGCCACTAAACGATTCGATCACACAACTTGACTGAAATAGTATGGCCAATATTTAATTTAATAAATGTTTAATCTTTAACAATATCTACGCTAGGTAGGAAGTTCTGATTCCACCCTGCTTTGTTCTATTTCTTTACCAATTTTCCAAACCGACTCATTCTCTGCACAATCCATTCAGAAGACCAATATTCAGCGCATTGATCCAGTTCACTTTGTCCCTGGCAGACGCTCTCGACAACAGTGGCCGCCTTTAGTTCGAACTTCGAGCGACTGAACAAAGCTGGCCGAGGAGCACCGCCTGAGCGGTGTCATCTGGCCCTGCCACTCCGACTGCCCCCCTGCCCCCCCTCCTCCCGGGGCGTGATTAGTGGAACGGAGGGCGTCAGCGGGGAACCGGGCGGGGATGGGGTGTGAGGGCGCAGAGATGGCAGTGAAGGTGACTCAGACCCAGGCACGCAGCCAGAATTTCGTCCAGGGGGCGGGCTCGAAAGGACCCCTTCCCGAGCGTTGAAAGGGTTGAAAAGGGGTTTCCTACAGCGTTGGAGAGACTAAGAAGGTACGAGGCAGGCGTCTTCACACTGGTCAAGAACGGATATGAAGATACCGGTTCAACGATATGGCGGACACAATGGTTGAGTAGTATTGAATCGCGTCGCTGTAGAAGATATCGCACGTTCGGACGATCTCTGTCGTATATTTTATGGCTTGCTACTGGATTCGCACGGGGCTGTCCGGCCAGAGGAGAAATATGGTCCCTCTGTAGTGTGCATGGGACATGGGGTGGACGGGCCCGCCTAACGCCGGCCGGGGCCCCCCCCCCCTCTTGGCAACGTGCCTGCAGTCATACCGCCGTCGTAACGTCTACCGCGAACTGAGCCCGACTTGTACGGTCCAGGACTCCAGGTACGACCAGTCAAGTTCAGGCAATCGATGTCTTCTGATTAGCTTATTTTCCCACCAGAATGAGAAGAAAAAAACTTCATGTCTCAACTCTCATGCTGTTTGCTATGTAAGACAATGTCTTTTCTGTTGATATAATCTGTTAAGGAACACAAATGTTAGCGTTGTTTCCGAGTCGTTGCTTCTTCACTACTTTCATTTCATATACGAAAAGGCTTGGGAAAAGTGTTTGCCTAAGCATTGTTTCGCTTGTTATTGATTGTTTGGCTCTTCTGTGGTGATGTATTTGATTGGTGATTCATTGCAGCACATATCCAGCCCACTAAGCTGTTCTCCTGCTGTAAATTCCTTAGCGATGCGGGCTATGCTAGTCGGTAGCCAACAATAGCAATAGCAGCACGGGCGCTGCCAGGTGGCTGGGATTAGGGACATCAATCATACAGATGATAGGTATGAATACCCTCACATTCGATGATTCATCTTTCAGCAGCCGGGCTACCAACTGGCAAGTGCAGTGCTTTGTGTGGCCGCACCCATTCCGCTTTATACTGAGCTAAAATGTCAGTGAATCAAGCGAATACATTGCTTGCAGGATTTAATACATATTCATAAATGTGAATTGACCGCAAGTGGCAGCACACGTCCAAAGTTGTTACCATGGCAAATATGATGAGGCAGTGAGCCAAATATCATGCTGACTCGCCGTTGCACTTTGAAGCGCAGACCAGTCACGGTGAGCCCGTACAAAAACGGGGCCTTTCCGTTGAAACTTTCATCGCCAAAGCATTTTATTTGTCATGTGCACATGGAAACCATTGTGCCCAGGATTCGTTGGTGTCATTGCGCAGATCACGTAGCGCTATATTTGTAACATCTGCTGACTTGCGCCAGTTGTCCGGCTCGTCTGTTGTATTTTGGTGAGCTTTCGCCGAGCTCTTGCCGCGCCTCCGCTTCCCTGTCAAGAGCCCTCTGACACCCATTCAACTGATGAGTGGCCACTGTGCTGCCCACTCACCATGTTTGAGGATGACTGGTCAAGTCGTCTCTTCGCACTCTGAGCAAATATTGAGGGTATATGACGAGTTAATTTGATGGGCTGTCAAAAGTTGCATCCGCTTCTATGACTTATCGCAGTTTTTCATATTTATTCAACCTGTAAACCATGAGGTCAGGCTGTTCAGCTTTGATAACACTCATAAATACAGCAATGATTTAAAGGGAGCGGGACTACTCACATCGGTTATTTGTGGTTATTGTCACTGACTGATGGAGCAAAATTGTTTTAATCAAACCATGCCTTTCATTTTTCCAGATTCACTCTCCTTCCTGAGATATTCCAGACTCCAGAAACTGGCTGGTAGCAAAAAGTTATCAGATAAACTTCTGAGGGCTTCTGATGCTAGAAGTACTGCAACTATCGATAACACTGCTAGCATATCATTAGCATCGATCAATAGCATTTCGACAGAACAGCTCGTGTGCGCTGATAGCAGCAGCCGAACAGTACTATCCGTCCCCCTCCTTATTCGCAACGCTTGATGGTCATTTTCCGACGAGTATAGCAATTTATAGAGCTACGCAACTTGCAATTAAAGGAAATAGTTCACCTTCAACATGGGTTTTGAACTGAGATAGCAGTTTTGTAGGCCGTGTTAAAAAAAAATAACTGCAAGTTTTCTGGACTGAAAAGGCTCTCCAGCCGAATATATTTGACTTTTTGTCGAAGGAATGTGGGCCATGAACAAAGAATGTCAAGAATGTGGCCCTTCAGGAGGCTATACCGTAATCGTACGCGACTTCTCTCGAATCTGATTGGCTGAGCCATTCAATTCTTTCGTTTGAAGTTGCAGAGTATACGCATTTAGTTTTGGTAAAATGAATAATGTACGACTACGTCCTTCTGTCCTGAATCGGCGCGATGTATGGCTATTTTTGACATTATGAAAAAGTTGTATTTCAAAATGTAATCAAATCGTGTTTGACAAAAACAATCCAAGGTGAACTATTTCCTTTTAAGTCCACAGCGGCAAAAACATGCTGTGCAAAACTAGTATCTCTATTCTCTATTTTGCATGATTTGACCGTAATTGTATTGTCTTAGGTGCGCCGCTTTACACAACATCATTTTGCGATAGTGGTGTGGCGGTCGTTTTTATAGGTATAAAAACAAAAAAGAAAAAAGAATAAAAAAAACAATAGGTATATGTTTAAAATCACTTAACAGGCTTCAGATGTGATTTGTATCGTGTGCAATCACATCAAACCAATAGGTACTTCCCTTTTTTACATTGCAAAAACGGTAGACACGCTCCCTTTAAAGGGACACTGCCTCTTCCGGATGATATCGCAAAAACAGGCTTAAACAAGAGAGAAGCAAGAATTAAGTATCATATTACTATTAAGTCAAAGAAACCTATATTGTACGCGGAAAAAGCAAATAAAATGTCAATTATTTGGTGATTAATTCATATTTTTTTTCCTCAAAGTAATGCGAAATAGCTGGGGAGAACACGCAAGTCATGATTTAGTAGGATGTGTCGTATACATGGTGGTACTTGCCCAGTACTGTTGAGAGATCCGAAAAATAAACGTTTTGAAACCATCAACAGTACTTCCTTAGTAGGTATCGTCAACTATTAGATTAACTATGAAAGTGTAGTGTCCGCCATCGTCCTCACTGTCCGTGCTCTGGGGGCGGCTGTCTGGGATTATGTGTCAAAGGTCAGCCGGGCGGCTGCGCCGCGGCGGCAATCAATAGCGGCACGCAGCGTACTGCGGTGCGAAGGTGGGTTCGGTGAGTGGGGGGGGACCCGATCAACCACTTGTACGCGAGCCTGGGAACGTTCGAGGCCAGCGGCTGACGCTAGCCTACGCTAAACAGACGTTGTTTAGAAAAAATGTTTTTATGAAATTTAAACAGCAAAATCGATATCAGTAGCATTACCGACAAAGTTCAGTTCTTGCGTAAAAAAATGAGGTGACTGGAGAACGTATGTTTTGGTCAGCATTAAACTTCCCAAGTCTTCGTCAATTGTGCGTCAATAATCATGCGTCAGCTCAGCGAGAAATCAGCCAATAGGGCGATTGGAGTTACCGGGGTAATTACCCGTCGACTTTTAGGACTGAATATTAATAATCTAAGGGTTTTCTGGAAATGTGAAAGCCACAAGTTCTTTCGAGCATGCGCCAGAACTTGGCTATCTCAATCAAAAACCAATTGTTAAAGGTGAACTATTCCCTTTAGGACACTGGCTCTTCCGGATGATTATCGCAAAAACAGGCTTAAACAAGAGCTAAGGACACTTATGATTTTTACTTGCATTAAACTCTTATCAAAAGGCAAATAACAACAACAATCATTAATTTCAATTACTTTTAAGATCAAAACTGTTTAAGTTATACACACCACTACGTACATGGAAGCGTTGCTCACGTTAACTTGTATACGAGAAGGGATAATCACTTGAAACTGCCAACCGTCGCTGACGCTAGTTGCATTGGATGAGACGCCCGATGCGCTTTTACATTGTGGTTTCCCTGTAACTTTTTAATTCTACCGCAATCTGCGCATTTGAGCTCGTTGCCAATGGAAACGTGAACAGTCTCTTTTCCATTTGGTTCTCCGGAATCGGAGACCAATCATAAGAAAAACCTCGGTCGGGAATACAACTTCATTAATGCTGGGAAATCAAAATCTTCGTAAAGTAAAAAAATATTTTCTTTACATTAATTTCCTTGCATTTTTACATCAACTTTCCTTATGCCCTGATCATTTTGGTAAGTAGTGTGGCAATCTCGCGACTCATTGCTGGAAGAAAACTGAACTTGAACGGATATTGGGCGACTGGGCGCGAATTTCAAAACGGACTTCATGGTGCTTATCAAATTCGGCTGTTCTTTAACATATCAAATTTTACTTTGAGTGGACAGTGTCCCTTTAAAGGGAAATAATCACCTTGTGTTTTTGTAAGCAACAATTTCCTAGGCTTCCGTTATAGTATAACGATGACTTAGTTCAAATTTAAGAATCAAATGACATTATTTCCTCATTCAATGCTGTAAGTTTTTACAAATTAAAAACAACTATAGGTAAATATACTTCTTTCGAAACTCAGGAACAGTGTTTTCCCGTCACTATTTGAAGCGCACCATATGCCGGTGTTTCAAATTTGTGTGACCCTGGACAATGTCCCTGAGACAAATCGCCGACACTAAAATGGTCGTCGTTGGTTGCCAAGTTAATTTCCAGATTGAATTGCCTGTGCTTAATTGGTTGTCGATTTTTGGGGGAAAATGATTTTTGCAATGATGATGCAAACCATTATTGTTGTATACAAAGTTATACAAAGCTTTAAAGGGAGTGTGCCTACTCACATTGGTCATGTGGAGTTGTTGACACTAGTCTGTAGAACATATTTTTTCTGAATTTAGCCATGTCCTTCATTTTCCCCAGAATCACTTTAGTTGCCTGAGATATTCCCAAAGTCGCCAATCACATGCTGCAGTAGATTAATTATCAATATCGCCAGAGAGCTTCGCCACTAGAAGCCAATTGCTCTTAAATATACAACGCAGCATTATATTGTTAGCTCTGGCCAGCTGCGACCATTAATAGTAACATCTTCGCTACCTCTGTTTATAGTGCACGATCGTTATTGAGTTTGAAACAAAAAACAAATGCAAAACAGAAATATTAAGTTAAAAGATTCAACTAAAGGGGCTCCCAGACGTGGTAAATTTTTATTCGTTAACCAATAATCAAAGCAATAGCTTCTTACCGTATTAAAAATATATTTGACATTTCAAAAGAGTAGACACACTCCCTTTAATACTGACAATTGATGAAACAATTTAAAAACCAGTACTAGGCACTAGGCCGCTATAAGGGGCCAAGTTGAACTGCTAATTTGGTTTCCTTGTTTATTCAATGCCTGTCAAATGTATGGGAACGATGGTCATATTATCGAAACGAGCAAGATTAAAAATATATTTTACACTCCATTGCGTAAGAAAACAAGACGGGAAAAGCCCGCAGTTTGATGAGATCCAAATACTTGCAAGCAGCTTACAAGTATCGATCATTGAAGTGTGGAACATTTATAAACTCAGACTTGAAATATATTTCGAAAGGAATATTGTTATGCAAAATAAGATAAATTTACAATAGAGTTTTGGGTATCGATCGATTTCATCGATCTATCGATTTCGAGTCGATCAATTTTAAGTCATAACTCCATTTGTGTGGGAAAATGTTATTATTTCTCTTTAACTCGCTCTGTTATTCATTTTCGTTTTGGTGAGTTGCCACTATTGCCAATGCACCATTTAATGTGTAAGGCTATGCAATTAAACTTGATGTAATCATGTTTGGCTTATTTGTGCAACGATTGTGCAATATATCTACATATTATATTATGAACCAGAATAAGGTCTCTATTTCGACCTTGGTCAAAGCGGCCCTGTGATTTTTAAATACCTACTTTGTGGCGGCATTACTGTTAAAGGGAGTGTGCCTACTGTTTTGAAGGTCACATTTTTTTTTATAATAGTAAGTGGCTGTGGTTCATTGTTGGATATGATAAAACTCACATCTGGAGCCCCCTTAGTTGAGTTTTCGCACATTTACTTTCTGCTTATTTTTTGTTTTGATATCGATATTACGATCTGCACTACGGTGCTGTCAATCAGATGCAAACATGCGTTATGCAAAGCGGCGCACCAGAGACAATTGCAATCGAACGATTCTGCCGAGTTACGACAGTTAGGTTACGTTGCATTTGTTACTGGCATTCAGGTGGTGTTCCCTTTGTAGCTCCGCCACTGGTGTTCTTTGTATTACTAATACTTTGCTTATGACGTCAAAATGACGTCAAAGTCTGTCTTTCCTTTGTCTTCCTTGTAAACAGAGCAAACGTCATATTGTCAAAAGTCATATATGACGTCATATCCATTATTCTTTCGAGGTAAGAAGTTTATTATTGAATTTCACCGGTCGTGTTCCTGCGTGGAGGTTGTTAGTGTGGTTAATGGTTGCCATGGTTATCACGAGAACTCTGGTTTCGGACTAACCGTGTGCGAAGGACATGCATTTTGGGTATCTTGGTTGTGGCTTGATCGTGCGGAATATTTTATTTTTTTTTTTTTTCCCTTTTTTTTTTTTTTTTCTTATGTTAACCAAAAGGGGCGTGCATCCCGGAATTCCCTATTGTTAACGCTGCCGAGCGCTTAGCATTAGCGATGACGTCACTGGAGCTCTAGTCGACTCGGCTGGTATCCCGCACGCGGCTCGGGAGTGCGAATATTTGAACCGGAAAGCTGGGTCGAGCGGCTCACTCAGGCGGGCTAGAGGGACCCTTCGCGGCTACTAGAAAAGTCCCTCATGCCGACGTTAGGGCCCCTCAGTTCCCCATACATAAGAGAGTCTTCTATGGTCTCTATAGGTCTCTATTAGAGAACCCCTTCAGGCCGACAGAGGGCCAAGTCGTGCCGATCGAAAGGGCCTCTCAAAGCTGGGCGAGGGGACACCCTCAAGCCACCAGAGAGCTACTTAGGCCCACAGGAGGGCCCCTTCAGGCTGACAGGGCCCCATCGGGTTATAAAAGGGGCCCTTAAGCTGGCCGGAGAACCCTCAGGCCAACCAGAGAAAGCCCCATCATTTCCACATAGTGCCTCAGACCTACAGAGGGCCCTTCATTGCCGACCGAGGCTCCCCTCAGGCCCTATTGAGGGCCCTCAAAGACCGACAAGAGGGGCCCCCTTTAGGACGACATAGGTTACCCTAAAACCAACAGAGGCCTTATATAAGACCCACCAGATTGACAGAGAGCCCCCTCAAACCGACAGAGGGGTCACCTCAAAAACGACAGAGGGACCCCTCAGACCAAACAGAGGGCGCTCCTCAGACCAACAGAGGGCCCTCAACCGACAGAGGGCCCTTAGACTGACCAGAGGGACCCTCATGTCGACCGAGGAGCCCCCTAAGGTCGACCGAGTGCCACCTCAGGCCAACTGAGGGCCCCTTTAGACCGGCAGAGGGTCCCTCATGCCGACCGAGGAGACCCTCAGGTCGAACGAGGGCCCCTCAAGCCGACTGGGGCCCCCTTCAGATCAGCAGAGGGTCCATCATCCCAACCGAGGTCCCCCTCAGGTCGACCGAGGGCCCCTCAGGCCTATTGAAAGCCCCTCAGATCGACAGAGGGCCTCCTCTGGACGACAAAGGGCCCCCTCAATCCAACAGAGGCTTAATATAAGACCTCATCATATTTACAGAGGACCCCCTTAAACCGACAGAGGGCCCTCTCAGACCAACAGAGGGCCCCCTTCAGACCGACAGAGGGACCCTTAGACCGACCTAGGGCCCCTCATGCCTACCGGGGGCCCTTTCAATGTCGACCGAGTGCCCCCCCTAAGACCGGACTGAGGGCCCCCTTCAGACCGACCCAGGATGGTCCCTATGCCGACCGAGGGGCCCCATCAGGGATTGACTGAGGGGCCCCCTTATGTTGATCGAGGGCCCCTCAGGTTTGGACCGAGTGCCCTTCAAGACGACGAGGACCCCCTTCAGACCGGCAGAGCGCCCCTCATTCCCGACCGAGCAGCCCCCTCAGGTCGATCGAGGGCCCCCTCAAGCCGACTTGATGGCCCTTTCAAGACCAGCAGAGGTTCCATCAGGCCGACAAGAGGGCCACACGAGGGCCCAAACGAATCCACCATGGACCCCTTTTTCAGATCCGAGATGAGTCCCTCTGAGCCACGGCGGAGGGCATTTGCCTCAAATGGCCCCCTTCCCTCCCTGGCAGCGCCAGGGGTCTTTTCAACCTTCCCAGGGGCCCTTTGACCTTCCTGAGGGCCCCTGTGCTGGCTTAGGGCCCATTTCGGACTGGTTCACGGCCTTCGAACACAACTATTCACGTTCAAAATATTCGTACCGCACCAGCCCCGTGCGGCGACAGCCGAGTCGGAACGAGAGCTCCAGTGACGTCACGCTAATGTTAAGAATATTGGGGCCGTCAAAATCCCTGGATGATTTCTACCTCTCATTATCGGCATTGATTATTCCGATTATCACCAGTGACGTCTATCTTACTTTCGCAGACTGATTATAGTTACGTTACGACTTTTAATTCATTCAGTCAGTTCCTGTTCAGCATCTGCTAATCCAGCGCGCACGGGCTGTTTGGTCGAATTGCTATTGCCAGGCAAACGATAATATGCCTTACTTGCCTAGGCGCCTAGACAGTGGCGAATGCTTCTAGCTAAAGCGAAAAGCTCTCTGGCGGGACTATCGATAATTAAGTACTGCCAGTATGTGATTGGCGACTTTGAAATATCTCAGCAACTAAGTTGAATCTGGGGAAATGAAGTATATGGCTAAATTCAGAAAATATGTTCTACAGACTAGTGTCAACAACTCCACCTGACCAATGTGAGTCCCTTTAATCTACTATTTTCCCCAATTCCTGAACGATATAAGGAGTTATTTGCGACAAATGGGAAGTAATCAAGAATTAGTGCAGCTCAGAGAAGTAATGTGAATAGCAGTAGGTAATCCATTAACAACAGTTAACACCTTTATCAGCCCAGGTGTACTTACCTAAGCACACCACTCCAGTCGCCTTTGTTTAGTTAATTGGCTGGGTGTTTGCCGTTTCTCCGTCTGCGATTGGTTTGCATTTCAGCCGGTCGGATTGGCGCTGTCATCGTTTGGCTGGCGCGAAGGGTGAATTGCGCCGCAAATTGACGGCACTTGGCACCGAACTCGGACGAAACCTCGCGCGCCGTCGACCGACTCCAGGGCAAAGTACACGGTGCACGGCGACTGCACCGGCTGCTCGCGCTGCTGATGGCCGGTGCAGCTGGTGCAGAACACCACCGGCGACAGCTCCCGGTCACAGCTCCGTCCGTGTCGGATGCATGGGTGGAGCTTTTCAGAAAAAGTTTGGGGGGCAAAATGTCATATTGACTGAATGTTGTGCATGATAAAGGTGAAAAATGGTCTTTTTAACGTCAGGAAACCTTTAAACTTGACATTTGTGCATGGTTAAGGAGAAAATGACTATTGCAATGTAAGGGAACCTTCAAATCTGACAAAAGTTGGTGGGACTAAACTCAAAGTTGGTGGGCAGTTGCCCCACCATCTGAATAGGAAACTCCACCCATGGTTGGATGGCAATTAAAGCGAGGGTCGCATATCCACCGACCCGTGCGTGATACAGCACGAGGGCACTGATGGTCGTCGTTACACTATACCGGTGTGCCAGTTTGGGACGTAATATTGGCCGCCGGCGCAGTCAGAAATGTGTGACAAATGCTGACGGATCAGAACATCAGCTATGAACCGACTATGCTCTTCGCTGGACAAGTAATATGTCGTATAGCAGTCTGGCTAAGATGAAGTATGCTATTACCAGTTCGACTTCACGCGATCCAGGTCGACAGGCTGGAGCTTAGATCAATAAAGTGGCGTCTTTTTATTGGCAGCGGCGGTGAATGTAGCCTGGTTGTCACAGCAAGAAGAAGATGCTGAGCCAAAAACACGCAACCAGTGGTCGTCATGGAAGCGATCAATCTTGTGAATAACAAGATGAGCTTTCCGTGTCAGACGCTCAAGTGACCATCCAATGCCGAAGATGATAAATGAACAGCACATTTTTAGCGACAATGTGAGAGACATAATTGATTTGAGACGATGTGCGCAAATGATTTGCTGTGCAGGGTTGTGCTTGACTCAGAGTTGGTGACCCAAATTTGACTCAAAACTGACTCAACTCAACTTGAATCAGAGTCGAGTCACTTGATAAAAATAGAGAAGTTGAGTTCAGTCCGATTTGAGTCACATTGATGTCGTTTGAGTCAAATTTGAGCCGTCTGGATGCTGCTCAAGTCAAAATTGAGTCGACTCATCCTCTTACGAATCCAAGTCTCATCTGACGAGACAAATAAATCCTAGCAACTTTATAGTAAAGCGTCCAAATAATGTTTTTAAGTGTGAAGGTGTGGCTTTGGGTGCTTTTCAAGACCGTTTTATAATCCTTAGTTGATTTGATAATAAATCAGTTTCGGTCAAACCGGCCTGTAAGGCGCCGTTGTTGGCGATGAACAAGCGAGCGCGAAGGAAATGTATGGTGAGTTTCAATTCGATCGGGCAAGTAGTTTTCTGAGATACAAAAAAGGATGCGCACGTGTGCACGTGCGGCGGCATCCCGTGGGAACTTGAACTTGAACTTGACTTGTGGGAAAGTGGACATGAGTCAGAGTTGAGTCAGGGTAAAAGCAAATGAGTCAAAGTTGAGTCGATAAAAAATGTATATCCCGCTTGAGTCAGAGTTGAGTCATGGTAACAGCACATGAGCCAAAGTTAAGTCGAATAAAAAACGCTGGAGTCAGAGTTGAGTCAGAGTCCCGTCGAATATGTGTCAGAGTCGAGTTAGTCTAAAAATATGAGTTGAGCACAGGGGCGTAGGAACTCATTTGAAGTTGGGGGGGGGGGCAAAAGGCATTTTGAAGTCGATTCTTTCCATGCAACGTCCAAGGCGTAATGTTAAAATCCGAAAATGTTGGGGGGCAGTTGCCCCCCCTGCCCCCCGGCTCCTACGCCTATGGTTGAGCAGTTGAGCTGTCTTGTGGTGTCTTGGTGTTGTTTTGGTGCTGTTGTTGTCTGGTGCTGTCTTGCATCATTTGATGAGCTTTTCAACAGAGAGCATTAATTATATTTTGCATGTATGGTGTTTGGAATATTATGTATAATAGATAGGCAAATACAATAGTTGCTTCAAATAAATTTGGAGAACTACTTTATGTGAGCAATATTTATGTGGAACGTCATATGTTGAAGTAATTTTACTGACGCCCGAATGCCCCGAAATGATCTTACATGTTTCTTAGCATAAACCAACTAACAAGAGTCATCCTGCGCAAAACAAGCACCCTTGGCAAACGGATTTCTCGCAAATGTCACTACACAATTATTCTCCCACAACCTCCATTGGGTTCCTAACGTTACCGTTAACGTTAATCGTTTGCTCACTACCGCAGCATCTCCCAACTCACCTCAGTGACAAATTAGTTCTGCCAAGACTGCTGTCGCATTGTAATGCTTTGCTTGTTTTGGGCGGAACGCATAGAGTCGAACCCGGCCGTGGATCTGTGTACGGTTTGTATGTTGCTCGCCTCTGTGCTCGGTCCGGCCTTGGAGCTGTGTACGGTTTATATGCTGCTCGCCACTGCACTTGGCACAGCACACCACTGCTCCTCACTGACTGACTCGTGCCTATGGGCCGACTGGCCGACGGACTGACAATGTCTGATGAAATACTCACGAGCTCGTGGTTAGCGGGAACGGGAAACCGGTCATACTCGCTGCTATCGCAGCGCCTCTCAGAAAACTGTGTTCGATGCATCTCTAGGCCATTACAAATGGGTCATTGCAAAAATAATTACTCAAAACGGAGATAGTGACCCCTTCAAAAATGATTAAACGATCAGCATGCACACGACGTTCTGTAGCTGCCCCGAAGTTTTTCCTGTACACTCGTACATACTCATTGCCAGTGGCGGATCCAGAGGGGGGGGGCATGCCCCCCCTTGGGCCTCGAGCTTGAGGGGCACAATGGCCGCCTGAGTGGGCACTCTGGTCGCCTGAGGGGGCACTCTTGTCGCCTGAGGGGTACTCTTGTCGCCTGAGGGGGCACTCTTGTCGCCTGAGGGGTACTCTTGTCGCCTGAGAGGGCACTCTGGTCGCCTGAGGGGCACTCTAGCTGCCTAGGGGCACTCTGGCAGGCTGAGGGGCCACTCTAGCTGACCTGAGGGGATACCTTTGAACATTTTGCACCAAAAAAAAAATGCTGAAATTAGGGGCACCCTCAAAATATAGTGGACCAAATCCGTCGAGTTTCAGATTTGGTATAGGTAGGGGCACCACTGCAATTGATGGCCTCCTCCTTGAAGATTTTCTGGATCCGCCACTGCTCATTGCCAGTTTCCTAATGAACAATGTAGGACATTTAGGTAAACTGTTGGATTAGTGTTGGGCGTGTGAGATCATCAGTATAGTTGGTGACCGTGGTATAACGTCATACCTATCTCAGCTGACGGAAACATCGCATGGAACACAGGTACTTTAATGTGTGCCTGTGCTAGGTGCGCAGTGCGTACTAGTGGTGCCAATCGGTGCAAACATTTTCGGAAATCCGAATTTGTCCGAAGATCGGCTCGGTTTCGGACGGACAAAAGCATATTTCTTTGGACATTTTCGGACAGCAGATTCCCAAGAATGGCTTGTGAAAATCACTTACCCAGTTACTTTGTATCAATCAATATGTTCCTGTATAAAAATGGATGCATGATGATTGTGTCTTTTGGATATCTTATCGATAGCGTTATTTGACACAAGTGCCTATACTTATGCATTTATTGGGAATGATACAATGAATGTTTTACATTCCATATCATATATTGCTTTCTGCTTTTGGACACACAATGATTTTCGGACAGTTTCGGACGGACAGCTGACCATGGTCTTGGACATCGGTCGGACATTGGACTAATATTTTCTGAAACTGGCACCACAAGTGCGTACCCATGTGCCGTGCCTGCGACTACGAGTGTGGCTGTGCATGTCATTGCAGTGCCCATTTTGCGCAACTTAGATGGTAATTATTTAACCAGGCATCAAATCTGCTCTTTCACAGATTAACTGAGCACTCTTAGAGGTAGGCACTCTATAGGCGTAGGCACAGAAGGGGGTATAACCCCCTCAATTTTTGGCTTAATTTTGTCCTACATTTTTCATTTTAGTGTATTTGAAATCAATGACAATTTAAGTAAATACCTAAGTACATTGTCATTGATTTCGAATATTGTCATTGATTTCATATTGTCATTTTATTATTGTACAATATATTCATTTCGTCATTGTTATTGTACAATATATTCATATTGTTATTGATTTTGAATACACTATCATGTCTGATACTTAACATTTTTCATTTTGTTTCTTGAGAAAGGTTTTTGATTGAAAAAGGTTCGCCAATGCGGAAATATCCCAAATCTGTTAAGAAATCTTGCACAGGGCGTTGGGCATATTTCAGAACGAGAACGAGAGCATGGGCCATGACTAGTCAAGCTGCACTCCCCCCCCCCCCGATTTTCGTCACGCTCCTACGTCCCTCATTAGAGAGATCAATTTGATATGAACACAAGACGTAAAATGCTGGCTCACAGTGATAGTAGAAGAAAATGCCTATTTATCTTGTACTGCCACATCCGTGTACTGATTTCAAATAAGCCATAAGAGAAGAATTCATTATGAGAACAATACTATTATGATCTCCTTTCAGGTCTGTTGTACTCCACTGTTTTGAACCGCCTCCAAGTGCAAGGTCATGCGGCGTGGCGAAAACGCTAAACCAATCCTCGGTCGTCGCGCCGTGACCCCGCCGTCACCAGGTGTGTTTGTGGGCGGAGTGTGCGCTCCTGGGTCTAAAGTCAAGCATGGGCCATGACTAGTCATCTTCGCAGTTCACGACTGTGACGTAACCATGAGCGTATAAAAGCTGCACAGTGCCAGCAATCCTCGCAGTCGACATCATCAGGGCATCTGGTCTCTCTAGTCTCTGCCACTCATCCACGACTCGCCGTCAAACTCAGCAGCAGCAGGTCTGCCTCCCCTACAGGCTACAGCAGCGACTACAGCAGCAGCAACAATGTCAATCCAGATCGCTCACCTGCCTGGAGATGAAGTCGACTGTGAGTTTGGGGCGGATCATAGGTGTAACCGCGGCTAACGCCCGGTAGGTTTGGGTCCCTGGAGACCTGTCGCGCCTTTGAGCTCCTACTCCTCACCTGTCTTGCCAATGACCGGTTTCGCCCGCTGGCTCCACCTCCGCTTCGTCCGGCCTCGACCGTGGCGCCGCCTCAGGGCGAGGCCGCTCGCGCTCACTCTCCGGGAGGGGGAGCGATCTGGCGCAGGGGCAGGATTCCTGTCTTCTGTGTCGGTGACCCGGGGTCAAATCCTGGGCGCGTCCCTAAACATTGCCGGCCCCATACTAATAACCCTCGGACACAGGGTGAGAGCTTCCAGCACCATGATCCCACACAGCAGGATGCGGCTGCTTGCGTCCACAAAACCAATCTCCGGAGGACGGCTGGGCGGCCCGGGCGTGCCGCAGTGCATACGTGAATTGGGGACGGCAGAAGGTGCCACGCCTGGCTGACCCGTGGCCTGAAGCAGCCGGCAGCTGCTAATAGACGTACCACTCTCGTGCCCATAGGATCATTCTTCGGTAAGATTTAGTCGCTATTCCATATTTGTTTATCCATGTTTCTCTTTCCGGTGTATTATTTAGTACGAGCTTCGTTTGCTATTCGTATGTGTATTTGTATACTGTCATCACTGTGTTTCATTACTCTGTTATTGCGCTATGCGTATTATGCGTCAGATTTGGTTTAAACAAGCTGCTTGTGAATTTAGATAGCAGATTTCCTTAGATATGTTTGAATGCCTGTTGCATCATCTTGTGGTGACTTTCTGTGACCAATGTTTTATTGTGTTTTGTTCCATTACGTTTCATGTTTTGTTAATGCTGTGTTTTGTTCCATTACGTTTCATGTTTTGTTAATGCTATGTTTTATATTCCCAGAAAACCGCTTACAATAGACAATCGAAAGCACCACTTGTTTGTCTAGCGCGTTGAGGAGACGGTCGCGGTACTGTCGAAGGACGAGAGAGGCTGCAATAGGTCCTTTTCTCTCTGAGGCAGTAGGTGATGAAAGGGTGGCAGATACTGCGATCCTAGCACAATACGGCATGTTGATATATGCTATCCAGATATTCATGTTTCCTAAGTCGTGATCAGTGGGAGAAAGTAAACCTTTCTCTGTCAAGGTTCCCTGTTAATGTGTTTACTTATAGCTCTCCGCGCAGTTCTCCCCGCATGGTTAAGGGATATATTTTAGTTTTCTCGAAACAAAGACATGGGAAGGTATGACTGACAGAGAAGACGCACATTAAGGTATCAGTATTACTAGTAGGAGGTCAAAGAAACCTATATTTACGCGGAAAAAGCAAATTAAATGTCAGATATTTGGTGATAATTTCATATTTTTTTCCTCCTCAAAGTAATGCGAAATCAGCTGCTCTGATGAAAGCACGCTAACGTCAATTTAATTTAAGTAAGGGATTCGGTTCGTATACATGGTGGTACTTGCCCAAGACTTGTTGAAGATGCCGGAAAATAAAACGCTTTGAAAACCATCACATACTTGCTTTAAGTTAGGTATCGTCACTATTAGATTTAACTATGAAAGTGAGTGTCCGCCATCGTTCGCTCACTGTCCGTGCTCTGGGCGGCTGTCTGGATTATGTGTCACAAGGTCATTGCCGGCTGGCTGCCGCCGCGGCGGCCAATCAAACGCGGCACGCGCGTACTGGTAGCGAGGGGGGTTCGGTGAGTGGGGAGGGGACAGATAAGACCATTTGTACGCGAGCCTGCGAACGTTCAGGGGCCAGCGCTGAACGTACGGCACTTACGCTACAGAACGTTGTTTAGAAAAATGTTTATAGAAGATTAAACATCAAAATCACTATGCATAGCATTACCTGAAAAGTTCATTCTTGCCAGCTAAAAAGAATAAGTGACTGAAAACAGTAGGGTTTTGTCCAGCACTTACACTTTCCCCAAGTCTTACGTCATCTGTGCGTCATAATCATACGTCAGCTCAGTCCAAAATCAGCCAATAACAAGGCGATGGTAGTTACTCGGGTGATACCCGGTCCCGATTTTTTTAGGACTGAAGTAGGTGAAATAATTTATAGAGTGTTTCTTTGGAAAAATGTGAAAGCGTCACAAGTCATTTTTCGAGCATGCGCCAAACTTGGCTATCTCAACTCAAAACCTAATGTTAAAGGTGAACTATTCCCTTTAAAGTTCAGTCTTTTGCGTGGATGAGCAACTTCAAATGTAGTTGTTTGTGTCCTTTTAAATTATAGATATACAGAGCCACAAGACGGGTGCGAAGATGCCCGCTGACTGCTGTATTCGTGACCTGACCTGACCTCGTTGACTGAATTGCTTTGATCAGCTCTGCGTCGTCAGTTTAGTCTTCTGGACACTGACGAGGACGGCCACATCTCAGTGCTGCACATGACCAACGTCCTCCGCTGCATCGACCTCCACATCACCGACATCGAGATGGCCGAAGTCATGGCCAGAACCGACGTCGATGGTAAATCATGCACCACACTTTCTCAGCAGGTTATGATGAGAATGAAAGTCGGAAGCATTTTTTAAAAGTTCGCTAACGATATTAACTTAAAAAATTGGAATGCAATACCGTATGAGACGTCCAACATGATCATGAACCCTGACCTGTCGGCAGGTGACGGCATCATCACGTTCGAGGACTTTGTGCACGCCTTCCGCCAGACCCGCAAGGAGGAGCTGCTCAAGGCAGACCACGAGCGGCAAGCCAACCTCAGGAAGACCTTCCAGGTATGGTTTTCAGGAGGTAGTGAATCAAAATATATACAAGAAAGCGCTGCTGTTCGATTCATAGTTGGTAGTTTCTGGCACGGTCAATCCTATTCGCAGTTTTTGTGGTCCGTAGCAGAGCACGAAGTAGTAGCTATAAACATCTTGATTATATTTTCGCAGATCTTTGACCGTCGGAACTTCGGCACCATCAGCCCCAAGGATATCTGGAATGTCCTGAATAGTCTCGGAAATAGCATCACAGTGGAAGAAAGTAAGTTTTTACTTTTTCGAAGCTGTTGCTCCTCCTTCGTCTGCTTCCCTATGCTTGCAGAGAATGATGTATTCCGATGCGTTGTTGATTACGATAGCGTTTATGTTAAGTTCATGTTTTCTCGGTATTACGGTCGGGCTCAAAACGCGATATGAACGCGTCACGTTTCACAAATGTCGGTTAAGTGCCTTTCTCTCTACCTGACTGCGCCTGATCCAAGAAAGTGTCACTATAAACATCACATTGTCTGTATTTTCAGTTGAGTATATTGTGGAGGAGATTGATCAGGACGGAGACAGCCGCATCTCCTACCCGGGTGAGAAGATCTATCCCGCATGTTGTCGCTTTATATACGATCGGAAACTGTTAGCCTAGATCTATTCATGTAATGCAATTTATGTTGCGTTGGTAAGAACATCTTTTCATTTTTACGATGTCTAGTTCCGGAGTCGGCTGGAAAGCAGGAGCGGTTATCTACAGCGTTAACCCTATTCCTGGAGGGATGAAAAGTATACGAATCCTTCGGGGGGGGCCTTATTCGGCCCCCCTTCAGATCTCCGCTGCCATAAGAGCTAGAAACATGAAACTTGGTGTGTGACTAATGTCGACAGTGAACTCTATTTTGTCAAATTTTGGTGACCTTGGGTCATTACCTTCAAGGTCAAATGACGTCATCAAAAATTATTGTTGTCAAAACATTATATTTTCAGGAAACCTTGCCATTATCTCGGAAACTATGGCAGCTAGGAGGAATCCAAAAAAATCAACTGTAAAGCCCGTTTTAATTGTCTTTCCCAATGAGGCATCAGAAAATGACCTCAGGTCAAATGGTTTGGCACTGTAGAGGTCAACATGTTAAAAAAACTGTTTTTCAGCAAATGTTTGTTCGTTAAAAACTTTTATTTACAAGTATATACAGCAAGTTTATTTTGGTACATCGTGTTTCTCCTCGTCATTGCGGTTCGAATCAATATCAACTTTGTCAAATCGAAAAATTGACCCCCCGGTCAAGGTCAAGGTCAAGTGACGTAGTTGGTCAAAATCATATCAAAAGACGCGTATTAAAGGGAATAGTTCACCTTTAACATATAGGTTTTGAGTTGGGAATAGCCAAGTTGGTGGCGCCATGTGAAAAATGACTTGTGACGCTTTCAGCATTTTCCAAGAAACCTCTTAATTATTTAATAATTCAGTCCTTAAAAAGTTCGGGACCGGGTATACCCGGTAACTACAATCGCTGATTGGCTGATTTTGGCTGAGCTGACGTATTGATTATTTGATTCACAGATGACGTAAGGACTTGGGGAAAGTGTAAGTGCTGGACAAAACCCATACTGTTTCAGTACCTCATACTTTTAATTGGCAAGAATGAACTTTTGTCAGGTACTGCTATGCATTAGTGATTTTGATGTTTAAAATCTTCTATAAACATTTCTAACAACGTTTTTGTAGCGTATGCGTAGTGTTTTCAGCGCTGGCCTGAACGTTCCAAGGCTCGCGTACAAATGGTTGATATGTCCCTCCCCACTCCCCGGAACCACCTCGCACCAGTATGCGCGTGCCGCTGTTTGATTGGCCGCCGCGAGCGCCATCCGCCCGGCATGACCGTTTGAAACACATAATCCCAGACGCCGCCCCAGAGCAACGGACAAGTGAGCGACGATGGCGGACACTACCACTTTCATCAGTTAAATCTAATAGTGAACGAATACCTACTTAAAGCAAGTACTTGAATGGTTTTCAAAGCGTTGTATTTTCCGGCATCTTCCAACCAAGTACTTGGCAAGTACCACACCATGTATACGACACGATCGCCTTACTATCAATGACGTTTGCGTGCTTCTCAGCCAGCTGATTTCGCATTACTTTGTGGAAAAAATATGAATTATCACCAAATAATTGACGTTTAATTTGCCTTTTCCGCGTAAATTATAGGTTTCTTGGACTTGCTAGTAATATGATACTTAATTCTTGCGTTCTCTTCATCATTTCTGACTTTTTCTCGTTTTTTTTTCCAGGTGAACTATTCCCTTTAACAAGAACAAACATTTTGAGACCATTTGTGAATCCTCTATGGATGTTTTGGTCACGAATTATTGATAAAGAATGTGTTGGTGACCTTGAAATGACCTTTAAAAAGTCACTGACTAAAAAGTTCATCCCTTTTCATCAAAGAAGGTCCATAATATGACATATAACTGAAATAATTGGATTGATGCATATGGTATTAAAACCCTCGTTTTTCATTTTTCACTATATCCTTATATTGGAAGGTTAGCAATTTGAACCTGACATCAGGTTTCATCAAATATTTAGATAAATCACCCTGAAACTTTCAAACAACATATTATTGGCATATTTGCTCTCCACTGCTAAAATCCAGTTTTTTTAAAACGTCCTGAAAATAAAAACTTGCCACATTTTGTGAAAAAAAAAATAAAGTTTAAAAAATCACGATTTCAAATTCAAAAATTTTGAAATTTTCGAGATAGCCATCTGAAAAAAACAATCAATTCTCTAACCGATGTCTGTTTTTTGCTTAAACCACTTCTCTTTACACACACAACTCTCCATGAGTGCTTAACCCTATGCAAGATTTTTGTGTCAAAACGGCCGAACACGCCCCCCTAAAAACTGGTCCTGAACCCCTCCTAATAATCAATAGGAAAAAGTAACACTATTCGATGCGCAATGAAATGTTAGGAAAGCCAAGCAAGTTTGAAAAGAATTCCTGAGTTGAGTTATGAATGATCCAACGCGAAAAAACCTCAAAGGGGGGCCGATTCGCCCCCCCCCCGAAGTAATGAGGGTTAAAGACCACTTGACTTGGGTAGCCACCAATGCCCTCTGGATAACCTGTAATTTCCTGACATTAAGCCTAAGCACATCTCACATCTGTTTGGCAGAGTTTGTGCAAGTGCGGTGTTCCCCGGACCAGACGAGTGAGGACCGGCCTTCCTCGATGTCGGTCGCTGTCGGTTGGTCTGGTTTAGCGCGACCTGGCGTCTGTTGTGGCTGCAGACCAGCCGCCACCTGCGATGAAACGTTGTCCCCTTCGAGCCCTTCCCCGTGAGGGCCTGGCTTTCCTGTCGGTTATCGGCGCGCGACTTCTGGAACGTCTGCTAGATGGAGAGACGCCGCCGTGACCGGAACACGGTGTGGTGCCTCCCCTTGAGCGGCTCTGGACGCCCTCTGCCGGGGATTGACGGCCGGCACTGCCGACACCTGGAGTCCGGACCAGACGAGGCCGTGTTGGCAGCGTCTCCTCCCCGTGTGATAACACTGTATGTATGCAGTGTCGATTATGGCTTTGTATAAGATGTTGAGTTTGATGGAAATATATTATGGCTATGACTATGCACCGCACTTGTTTACAAATACAATACCCGGTGATATCATTCCGTAGTTTGACTCTTGAAAGAATGCAAAATTAGTTGTCGCCGAATGAAAAGTAGATTATTTGCACTATTTTAGAACGAAGCAATGCTTGTGTTGCATTTTACATGTTTAGGAATCAGTTTACGTTACTTTTTTTCACGAGATGTAACTGGATTCATGAAGGCGACTCTTCCCACTTGTTATTATCGGTTAAATAGTTTGAATTGACAAAATTAAATGTGGTGCTTTGCTATCGTCTAGAGACGTATTTAGTGGGAGCGACCTTTGACGAACCGCCCTCAGCTGTCTCATTGGGCACCAAAGGCCCAGCCTTGGAACCAAAAAGAAGCGGTCTAAACATGTTACCATTATAAAGATCATGAAGTGCGGAGGTCTAGTGGTTTAATCGACAGCATTTGCTTTCCACACAACCAATAAATGCCTCATCTCGGACAACTGCGACTGTCGACGCTTCATCATCACTAAGTATTACAACGATTAACAACCAACCAACTGATGTGGCTTACAATGACGTGCTACAGATTGACCATACGGAAAATCAGAACTTTGTCTGGATCCCGAACGCTTGGATCTGGGATCCTCCAGTGGCAATCCCTCAGTATAAATGCAAGGAAGATTATTGGATCCCATTATATTCCTCTGCATAAAAAAGCATGAGGATTTAGGATCCTTCTGGATCCTCGGCGTAAAATGCTTCAGAATCTTAGATCTTCAGTGGATTCTCTAATTTAAACTAGCCTTGGATCCGGGTGAAACACAATGATGCAAGGACGACAATCAGAATGCGTGGTCTCTATTGTTGCTTCTTGTATTATGTAAGATAATGTGTTAACCCTGCAAATTACTTGTTAAGTTGTAACCTATTACAAAAATAGAATAATAGCCGTTTTCAACGATGGCTTATTTTGCGGCGAAATGTTGTCAAAAACATTTTAAAATGTTTTAAAAATGTTTTAGTATGAGTTTTAGTATAACGTATCCATTCCTTAAGTACATAACTTTTGCAAAACGCATTTTTGTCTTGAAATGTCCTCTTAGAATTTGTAATATGTTGGTAAGAATATAGTATGTTAACAAAATTGCGGTTTGGTGGTATTAGCAAGATAATTTGCATTAGGTTAATTGTGAATGCCAGAATCTTCACCTATGTAACTTTTTCAGAAGACACCCGACATTGCATTTTAATCTCGGGCACGCTATTCGGTCTCATAAACGACCTCCCCTTGATTTCATAATGGACTCGGCCGGCAGCGAATCGTTCTATAGTTTTTTATGCATGAGGTGGCATTAACGAATTCAGTTATGAACGAGCCGAAGGCGAGTTCAATAACTGAATTTTAATACCACGAGGCATAAAACAATTTAGTGCATGGCCGTTTCGCGCGAAAACAACTTTTTTTCAAAGTACAGATTTCCAATAGAGATACATATTTTATAAAGTTAAAAAGCAGGGTCATTGACCTGAGGCTCAGCAAGTGTATTATCACTCCCGGGAGTGTATTAACACTCCAGTTAATACACGCTAAGTTTAAGCATCGTGGTCCAATGGGAAAAGTATTCGGCCATGACACTAATAGCGCATATATTGCGCCATGCGAAAGCAGACCTGTGATCACGACGGCTGCCAGATTTAGTTAACTAGTATGGCGGTATGGCTTCACTGAACGAATGGACCTACGCAATATATTCTTTAAGACGACAATTTTGTATCATAATCTTGTAATGAGCTTTCATTTCATGTTTTCCATAACTCTTGAATAATGATAATAATCCGCCTCAATAAATAATGTATTTTTCTTGGAATACATCGTATACTAAAACTTTCATACTAAAACTTTTTAAAACATTTTTAAAAATGTTTTAAAAATGTTTTAGTAGTAGTTGTTTTCACGATGGACCTAATTGGCGAAAAAAAAAAAATGGTTTTAATAACCCTAACTACGGTCACATACGCGAGGGTTAAACATTTCTCGCAAATTAGCCCATCGTGAAGAGGCTACCACTGAAACATTTTAAAGTGGTTTTTAAAACATTCGCGCAAAATAAGCCATCGTGAAAACGGCTAATTGTAATGATTACCATATGATAAATTAAGCAAGAAGGTACTCGGTTCCAGTACCCCACCAGTTTGTGGCTGGGTCCCGAGTTTGGATCTAGGATCCCATTGGATTCCTAAAGGCATAAGAATACATCAAGTATCTAAGATGTGGATCCCTCAAGCTAATTTGTGTACGTGGATGCATAGGTTATTATATGTGTCTATGTATGTAATGTGTCTTATGAGGATCCCAGGACAACAGGACACAGAGACCCAGATCTCAGCTGGATCCCGGATCCAAGCACATGTCTCATGCATGAGCTGCGCGGCTGCCGAAATGCAATTTTATCGAAACCAGGGGCGGTATCAAAGAATATTTCCGAGTGGGGGCCAGTCAGATGTTTGGGGGAGGGGGCAGCCAGGTGCCTCGGCTCACATAGAGCTTATGTTAAAACCCGGGTCATCCGCACTGTTGAAAGAGTTTAGCACCGTTTGGTGATGATCGAGGTAATTTGTCAGCTCCGTGTTGGAGCAAAATTTACGCCAGATTATAGCAGTTATTTTTAGTGTATGGATGCTTCATTTAGCAGCTTAGTAGCTTGGCGATGCTTGTACGTCACACACGATATTTAGTATTAGCATGTTAAAATAATAAGTGCGCTGCCAGAATAGTATGACCTGTTGGGGGAGTTGTCGCTGTAGCAGTTGCCAATCAGCCAAGTGCTTCAATCAGATAATTTCAAGTAAAATGACTCTTTTTCCAGCCTCACCTAGCAGCCAGCCTGCTAATATTATTAACAGTGCAGAATCGCTCCGGCCTCATGTACTGTCAAGCAAGTTTAGCACACATCGGTGATAATCGAGGTCAAATGGGGGGGGGGGGTCAGTTTTTTGGGTTTATGGGTCAAAAGTGTGTGTCTCGGGGTATTTTGACCAGTTACCCCTGCATTTTCTCAGCGATTTTAACCGGCATTTAACCCGCGCCGGGCCGGGGGAGGGGCGCTTAGACGCCTCCTAAGGTTTTTCGAGGATAGCGGAAAAACGGCGGCGTGCAGCGCCGTCGTTTTTGGCACAGCTGTTACGACCCCAATTATCCACATATTGTGAAATTATTGACTTCGGGCGACAAGTAATCTCAGGTCAGGTCACCAGGCTAGGTCATGTGACCCCACCTAAAAAACAGTTTGCGGTCGTACCAGAGCCACTCATCTACTGCCCCTCAGAGTAGGTAGGCTGTACCGCATTGTTCTGTGACATGCGGCGCAGCCTATCTCTCTTGAATGCGTTCAACACCAAAATGCAGTCTCCAGGCGTATTTCATGTATTTGTTCGCTGTTGGCTGTTGCTGTTGAATAATAGAAAGAATGTACCGCGACAATATGTTTTCCGACGCAGTATCTGCATAACTGTCACACACCGTTGTCGATTTGTATACTTTTTGGGGCGGGCCCCCTAATAATTTGAAGTTTTAACATTAGGCCTATGGCGTTGCATGGTAAGAATGGAGTCAGAATATATAAATTTAGCATTGGGCCCCTCAATCATTTTCAGAAATTGACACCCCTGCTGTCATATAGGTATTTGAAGTAGCTAGCTTGGATCAAGTTGCAGTCCCCAGTACAGGTACAACATATATCCGATGTGTGCACTTGCAGCCAATGCATCCTCCCATTTTAACCTGAATGCAGTAGGTTCCAGCCCTATCAGGGTCCATTGTGTCAAGACTATTGTTACCTGAACATTAATGACACGTTTTTACGCAACAACAAATTTAGTTTCCCTCATTATCCCATTTATTTAGTTCGCCTTGGAGTGTGCCTACTCACATCGGTTATGTGGAGTTGTTGACACTGGTCTATAGAACATATTTTTCCTGAATTTAGCCATACCTTTGCTCCATTTTCCCAGATTCACTCTAGTTGCTTAGATATTCCGAATTCGCCAAGATCAGTATTGCAGCACAAAATTATCGGTATTCGCCAGAGAGGCTGTCACTACTAAAGGCCTTGCCATTATATTACAACGCTAGCATATATCGTTAACGCTGGCCAATAAAAAACAGCTCGTGTGCGCTGATAACAGCTGTCGAACAGAGCCTCGGTAACTAATTTACATTGTTCGTATGAGGTTTATTGTCTTAGGTGCGCCATTCTAGATTATATATTACTGACCGGGCCGACGAAATTATCTGGAGACGAGGTTTGCAAAATTAGCGGAGGTTCCGAGTGCGAAGACGAGGAACCAAGAAGCTAAATTGTGCAAACTGAGTTTCCAGCATAATTTCGTCAGGCCTTAGGTCCAGTAAGATTTTTCCTACATGCCGGAATATGCTTTAAAGTATCAGCCAACGAGCCTATTCCATTAATTAAGTAATATTAGTACACACCTTTTTGCGATCGCATTTTGACCAATGGGCAAAACTGTTTTAAAACACTCTGCAAATAGAGGGCAAACAACTTCTTGCCGGGTTTCCACCAAAAACATTCAACAGTATTCACCATAACTATTGTCGGCATTCCATTTCAACTTCGACATTGGAAGCAAACTTCACCAATCTCACAAAACAGATTGGCGTTGTTGAAATGAATCGCAGCGACAGTTATGCAGATCGACGAGGCAGATATTTTTTGATCACGCAATCTATTCCCGTCAACGCACAAAATCTACACTCGTATAATAGGAAGTTAACACAATTTTCGGCCATTAATTCCGAAATAATGTTGAATAATCAAACAGTTTTTGGCAAGAAGAAGTAATCTAGTGACTAGTGTTCACATCGTTTTGCTCATCTGTTAATTCGGGCGACAGCAGCCGATCTGTTTTTTTGTTGAATGGATGATTGTTGAAATTGCAGTTAAACAGTTTATGCTGAATGGTCAATGGGCGAGTGCAAAAGGGTAGTACTTATTAAGTTTTCGGCCCGGGCAGAAAAGCCGTGTCAAGAAATTTTGGTTTCTTGCCGGCCTATCAAATAACATGGGAATTCGCGTCGAACAATTTCTGGCCCGAAACATTTTCCTGCCCGGATCGTGCTATACTTAAAGCTACCCCCGCATGTAGGAATAAATATATTAACTTGACGGGCCGACGAAATATTTTGGAACGAGGTTTGCAACTAAGCGGAGGTCCGAGTGCGAAGCACGAGGACCAGAGCTAAATTTTTGCAAACTGAGTTTTCCAGATAATTCGCCGGGCTTTAAGGTCAGCAAGATGTTTCCCTTACATGCCGGAATATGGTTTAAGTATAGCACGAAGCCTATTCATTATAAGTAATATAGTAGTAATTATTCAGTTTAGGCCGGGCAGGAAGCCGGTCAGAAACTTTTGTTTCCTTGCCCGGCCTACAAATAACATGGGAAATTCGCGTCGAACAATTTCTGGACCGACATTTTCCTGCCCGGATCGTGCTATACTTAAAGCATACCCCGGCATGTAGGAAAACATATTCTTTACTTTGTTTATAGTGGCGATCGTTTATGGATTTTGAAACAAAACAATATGTAAAACAGAATATAAGTAAAAAATGAACTAAAGGTACTGCAGACGTGAATGTTATCGTATCCAATAATTAAACCAATAGCTTCTTACCGTAATACAAATATAATTGACATTCCTAAAGAGTAGGCACACTTCCTTTAAAGGGAAATACCTAATCACCTTTTCCCTGAAAATGAAGTTATGACTTGAAATCGATAGACGAGACAAAAATATATTGTAAATTCAGCACATTTTGCATACAAATATTCCTACCGAAATATATTTAAAATTAAAGTTTATAAGCGTTCCACGCTTTCGATGACCAGTACTTGCCACTGGTGGATTCAAGGGGGGGGGCATCAGGGGCAAATGCCCCTCAAACCGCTTGTAATCGGCGCAAATTTACACATTTCTTGATTTAGGACATCTACGCAACTCTTACTTAGGAAAGTTTATTTTAAAACGTCTAGCAATGCATAAGGAAGCGAAATCTGATGAGTTTTTATTAAATTTGATGAACTTTTTCGGAGTGATGCCCCCCATGGCGCCAAAAAACTAAATCCTAGTTCCGCCAATGGTACTTGCAACCTGCTTGCAAGTACTTTTGGATATCATCAAACTGCGGGCTTTTCCCGTATTATTTTCTTACGCAATGAAGTGGAAAAGATGTTTGAAATCCTGCTTGTTGCGATAATATGACCGGTGATCATATGCATTTGATAGCTATTGAATAAAGAAGGAAAACAAATTAGCATTGTAACTTGGCCTTCTATGGTGGCCTAGTTGTACTAGTTTTGAAATTGTTTCATAAATTGTCAGCATTACGAGCTTTGTATAGCTTAGTAACACACTCGACAAACAATTAAACATTGACAATTCAATCGGAAAAAATAACTGGGCAACCAACGACGGCCTTTTCAGTGTCGCAGATTTGTTTCAGGGACATTGTCCAGCGTCCAAACAAGTTTGAAACACCGGCGCCAGATATGGCGCGATTAAATAGTGATGGGATAACACTGCTCCTGGGTTTTGAAAGAAGTTAGTCTACTTGCTTTTTATTTGTAAGAACTTACAACATTGAATAAGGGAATAATTATATTTAATTCTTAAAATAAAAACTTTTTATTTGTAAAAACTTGCAACATTGAATAAGGCAATAATTATATTTATTTCTTGAATTAAATTAAATCCTTGTTATACCTTAAAGGAAAAAGTTCACCTTGGATTGTTTTTTCATACACCATTTGACTATATTTTGAAATACAACTTATTTTCTTAATGTCAAAATAGCCATACATCGCGCCGATTCAGGACAGAAGGACGTACATTATCAATTTTATCAATACTATATGCATACTCTCTGCAACGTCAAACGTGGCTCAGCCAATCAGATATTCGAAAGTAGTCGCGTAAGATTACTGTACAGCCTCTGCTCAGGTGTGTGAGGCCCACATTCTTGACATTCCTTATTTATGGCCCACATTCCTTTGACGAAAAGTCAAATATATTCGGCTGGAGAGCCCTTTCAGCCCAGAAAACTTGCAGTTTGGGGTTTTGCAACACGGGCTACAAAACTGCTATCTCAGTTCAAAACCCATGTTGAAGGTGAACTATTTCCTTTAACGGAAGCCTAACAAATCGTTGCTAACAAAAATAAAAGGTGATTTTTTTCCCTTTAAGTCCGTCCACGGCTCAACAAGAACCAACCCAGCACGACCTGGAGTTTCCTGCCACACGAACCACCATCTTTTCAACCGATTATGTTTTGATGATGATAATGATTGGTATTTTAGGGCGCTCCGACAGCGTAGGTCACATGACGCCCTGATTATGTTTTGAGGTGCAGGGTCATGTGACGTTGTAAATACGCTAACAAATCATCTCCGGTATAATGCTCGTGACGCTCCGCCCCGCTACCCTGCACGATTAGTTGCGCATATCTATGTGTCTGAGAGTGCTCCGAGTCCAAGTCCAAAGTCCAGCACCGTCCATGACTCGTCATCTCGCGGCTCCTGGCTGTGACGTAACCAGGTGTATAAAAACTGCACCGTGCCAGCCATCTCGCAGTCGACACTTCATGCAGCTGGACTCCCTCGGTCTCCCACTCCTCCACGACTCGCGTCAAACTCAGCAGCAGCAGGTCTGCTCCCCTACAGCAGCAACTACAAGACAGCAGCAACATGTCTCTGCAGATCGCTCACCTGCGTGGAGATGAGGTCGACTGTGAGTTTGGGGCGGGCCATGGTCGTTATGTAGAGGACAGATGCTGGGAAACGTATGTAAGCTATCAGTGGTCTAGTCATCTGTCACCAACCAACAAAGTATCTGCCTGATGCTGCCCATGTAGTCGCATCGTCCTACTTCTACCTATTCACCATAACTTAATTCTTAGTTGGGGAATAATGTGTGATTTATAGCATTATCCGCCACCTCGCTGACTGCTGTATCGGTGGCCTGACCTGACCTCGTTGACTGTTCGTTTTTTGTTCAGCTCTGCGTCGTCAGTTTAGCCTTCTGGACACCGACGAGGACGGCCACATCTCACTGCTGCACATGACCAACGTCCTCCGCAGCATCGACCTCCACATCACCGACATCGAGATGGCCGACGTCATGGCCAAAACCGACGTCGATGGTAAGTCAGCACCAAACTTTCACAGTAGGCTATGGTCAAAATGAAAATTCGGAAAGCATTTTGTTTTTTAAGGTTCGCTAATGATATTAACTTTAAAATTGGAAGTGCAAGTACCCGTATGATGACGTCCAACATGATCATGAACCCTGAGTCCCTGACCTGTCGGCAGGTGACGGCATCATCACGTTCGAGGACTTTGTGCACGCCTTCCGCCAGACCCGTAAGGAGGAAATGGCCAAGGCAGACCACGAGCGGACGGCTAACCTCATGGAAGGACCTGCCAGTACGGTGTTCAGGAGACAGTAAATCATAATACACAAGACAGCGCTACTGATCTGATTGATCCATAGTAATCAGTTACTTGCACAATCAATCAGATTCACAGTTTTCGAGGTCAGAAACAGAGTCCGAAACATAAGCTATAAACAGATTGATTATTTTTTCGCAGATCTTTGACCGTCGGAACTTCGGCACCATCAGCGCCAAGGACATCTTGAATGTTCTGAGGAGTCTTGGAAAGAACATCACACTGGAAGAAAGTAAGTTTAAGTTATCCATGCATATTACTCTTCCCCACCACCCATGTTCCTCTACTTGTCGGTAATGTTGTTTTTGAATATGTTATTTTGGCAAGAGAGTTTCATTACCTGAATGTTAGATTAATAGTTCCTGTTTTCTACGTTAGACGGTTAGTACCTTTGTCTACCTCTGATACCAGGAAATGTCCCTTAATAAACATTACCTTGTTGTATTTTTCAGTTGAGGATGTTGTGCGAGGACATTGATTCAGGACGGAGATGGCCGGCATCTCCTACCCAGGTGAGTAGATCTATGTTTATGTTTCGGTAACAATTGGTAAACACATCTGCTGAAAGTGCTTTCGTGCAAGCAGATATATTTTAGCGTGAGTAACAGGTATACCAACTCATTTCCACATTAATTTATATTTTCAAAGTCGGCTGGAAAGCAAGGGCAGATAGCTACAGCGTTTAGGACACTTGGGTTTACGCCCTTGTAGAGTCTGTATTTCCTGACACAATCTCACATTTGTTCGGCAGAGTTTTGTGCAGTGCGTGTTCCAGGACGACGAGTGAAGACCGGTTTCTCGATGTCGGCCCCTGTCCAAACTGTGCTGGTTTAGACCGACCTGCCCCAGTGTGACTGCAGACAGCGCCACCTGTGATGAACTTCCCTTGAGCCCTTCCCTGTGAGGGCTGCTTTCCTGTCCGTACCGCGCGGCTCTGGACGTCCGCTAGATGGGAGAGAGTGCCGCCCTGACCGGAACACGGTGTTGGTGCCTCCCCTTGAGCGGCTCTGACGCCCTCTGCCGGGGATTGACGGCGGCCACTGCCGACACCTGGATCCGGACCCAGACGAGCCGTGTTGCCAGCGGTCTCCTCCCGTGTGAAACACTGTATGTATGCACCGCACTTGTTTAACAATACAATACCCGGTGATATATCATTCCGTAGTTTGACTCTCGAAAGAATTAAAAAGAAGACGTGAAAGCGAGGTCCATCAAATTAACAACTTAAGGGTAACAATACGGCTTGTATTGCAGTGCACAGATTTCAAATTGCATTGCTTGGTGGATCAGTTTGCATGATTGTTTGTCTTCAGAACATATAATATTAGATTTGTAAAGGCAATTGTTTCAACTGGACGATTTTTGGTAATGTGATTTTGCCTACGTTTCACTTGTCAAAAATAAAATAGCAGGTGGTGCTTAGAGGTATCATCCTGCACCGTATTTAGGTTTCTTTGCGCATTATAATATCTTATTACCGAGCGGGCGCGAAGTGCCCGTGACGTTTCTTGCTACTAGACCAAATTTATATTCGACCCGACACGGCTGTACGTGACGGTTTTCGGAAGCTAATAACTTTGCAACCACTGCGCCGTTTGAGATTGGGCTTCCACCATTGGATAGCTACATCAAATGCTCATGTTAGTGCCAATATGGCCACCGACATTAGACAACTCGGCCAATGGGGTCGCAGCGGCATAGCCACCCTGTGATACAAACATACAAATAAACATTGGACTGCGGCAAAGACCAAGAGATAGCAAAGACTGCGCTTAAGTTCTATCTAGATTAAACTCTCACGGCACTTTGCATTGTGTGCCTTTTGAAAATAAATATACTATATAAGCAGCCATGTATGAAGCCATACCGCTAATTCCAGGTAAATCTAACCGATACTTTGGGAGATATTGTCCGCGAAACACGAGGGCGTCAGTTTATACCCCTTTTGCACAGGTGTCACGTACTCGCGCGCTTATCGGTTGGATGGAAGTCATGGGAGCGTCATAGAGTGAAGGCTATAGTTGCATTTTCTATCCACACACCGTTTTTGGTACCCATAGCTCGCACCGTTCTCGAAAACGTTGCTCCTTAGCCGCTGGAAGTCACCATGAGGGTACCAATTTATACCCCTTCTGCCCTTGTGACGCGCTCACGCGCGTATCAATTTGGTGGGAACCATGAAGGTGACAAACGGTGAAAGTCGTTTTAATTTCCTATCCGCACACTAGTTTTGACACCCGAAGCTCGCACTCCTCTCGGACACGAATATCCCAGGAGCCCTGGGAGGAGATCCCCTAAAATTGTTTCGACACTTTGTGCTGGCGCCACATGCGGCCCACAGCGCCACCAAACCAAAAACTACGTACCCTCCTAATTTCTATGTAGTGTCGTCTATCTTTTCACAAAGTTTGATGCAGCTGCGTCGAAACAAATGACCTTCAGGTCCCAGAAATCCCGATTTCGGAGGTCCTCGCGGCTCGTGCCACGCCACGTGCACTTTGGACCATTGAAAAGTCAAAAGCACAAATCTGCCTGACAATGCTGACTTTCTACACATCCCGTAATTCGGTGCGAGTGCCGCACACGGGTCCCGCTAACCACCAAAAACCCAGTACAAACAGACGGAAATGAAAAAGCTACTGCCAACTTTATCCCCAAGATTGAAATATCCGGAATGTGAAGAAAACTCAGATGCTACAGTAGCCGTTTTTACGATGGATTATTTTGCGCGAAATGTTTTAAAACATTTTAAAATTGTTTAAGATGTTTTAGTAGGAGCCGCTTTCACGATGGACTAATTTGCGAGAAAAAATGTTTTGGTCTTGCCCTACGGGTCCGTAGGGCGAGGGTTACAAATTGCGTATCGCAAATTTGTACATCGTGAAGACGGCTACTACTAAAACATTTTAAAACATTTTCAAATGTTTCAAAACATTTCGCGCAAAATAAGACATCGTGAAAACGGCTAGTATAACACATATTTTGTACGCATTGCTCCAATTTTGGACTAAGAACCGTGTGTGACGTACAAGTCTCGCTAAAGTTTGAAACACAGTCTCTACGCAGCTCCAGAAAACGCAAACGTGTGCATCCTGGCGCCCATTCAAATACATGGTTAAACTTCCGCAGTTGATTTTTCGTCCCGCAACATCGCGCATGGTGCAGTTGTTGCAGCCTCTGTTCAGTGTAACTCACAAAGTCCGTCTCCGTTGGTTCGGCACGGCATTCGATGCTAGTTATGTAAATACTAAATAGGCACCCGCATACACTTCACGAAGCCACGCGAAGCCTGTGTTTCAGACGTAAGATACGAAGTTGCTGAATAAAGCAGCAAGACACCAAGAAAAGACGCTAATGGGGAGTAAATTTAGCACCATAACGGAGCTTAAAATTGACTTCGATTTTCACTGAAGGGTGCTATAATTTGTTGTCCGTGCACTGTTAGAAAAAGAGCGGGGGTAAACACATGGCTTCCCACAAGCACTTACGCTCCACTCCCCCCACTCTCCACAAAAAAATGACTTGCCCCTACTCAAAATTATGTGGATACGCCCCTGGTTCGTAAATTGCATTTCGGCAGCATTTGCATAGTTCAATAGTCATCTGTAGCACGTCATTGTAAGCCACATTAAGTTTGGTCGGTGTAAATCGTGTAATACTTAGTGATGATGAAGTGTCGACAGTCGCAGTTCGTCCGAGATGTGAGACATTTCCTTGGTTGTGTGCAAAACAAATGCTGTCGATTAAACCACTCGACCTCCGCACTTCACGATCTTTATATACCTAATGATAACATTTAAAGACCACTTCTTTGTTGGTTTCAAGGTTGGGCCTTTAGCCCACAGTAAGACAGGAAAGGGCTGTTGACCAAGGGCGGTCCCCCTAAGTACGACGCGGGCAATAGCCAAGCGCTACATTTTATGTGAACTAGTTAAACCACATTACCGATTATAGCAAGCGGACAGAGTCGCCTGAATGAATCCAGTTGCATATCTGAATCATATAATATAATCCAGTTACACATAATCCAGTTACATATAATCCAGTTACATAAGAAAACAGTACCGCTAACTAATTCATGGACATTTAAAATGCAACGCAAGCAATGCTTCGTACTGAAATTGTGAATTTGATGGATCTTTCTTCAACATCTCATTTTACATTCTTTCGAGAGTCAAACTACGAAATGCTATCACCGGGTATTGTATTGTTAAACAAGTGCGGTGCATACATACAGTGTTATCACCGGGAGGAGACGCTGCCACACGGCCTCGTCTGGTCGGGACTCCAGGTGTCGGCAGTTGCCGGCCGGCAATCCCCGGCATGAGGGCGGTCCCAGAGCCGCTCAAGGGGAGGCACCACACCGTGTTCCGGTCACGGGCGGCGCTCTCTCCATCTAGCGGACGTCCAGAGCCGCGCGGTACCGACAGGAAAGCAGCCCTCACAGGGAAGGGCTCAAGGGAACGTTCATCACAGGTGGCGCTGTCTGCAGTCACACTGGGGCAGGTCGGTCTAAACCAGCCAGTTGACAGAGCCGACATCGAGGAAACCGGTCCTCACTCGTCGTCCGCGAACACGCACTGCACAAACTCTGCCAAAACAGATGTGAGATGTGTTAGACTAACGTCAGGAAACACAGGCTATCAAGGGCGTAAACCCAAGTGTATGTCCTAAACGCTGTAGCTATCTGCCCTTGCTTTCCAGCCGACTGAAAATATAAATTGATGTGGAAATGAGTTGGTATACTTTTTACTAACGCTAACATATATTTGCTTGCATGGAAGCACTTTCAAACATATGTTGTTTACCAAATCGTTTACGAAGCTATTCGCAGGAGGATAGATCTAATCAACCTGGTAGGAGGTGCGGCCATCTCCGTCCTGATCATGTCCTCCCAACATCACTCAACTGAAAATACAGCCAAGGTAATGGTTTTTATCAAGGGACATTTCCTGGTATCAGAGGTAGACAGAGGTATTAACCGTGTAACGGAGAAACAGGAACTATAATTCTGACATTCAAGTAATAGCAACTCTCTTGCCAAAATAACATATTCAAAACAACATTCCCGACAGTTAGAGGAATATGGTGGTGGGGAAGAGTAATGTGCATGGATTACTTAAACTTACTTTCTTTCCAGTGTGATGTTTCTTTCCAAGGACTCCTCAGAACATTCAGATGTCCTTGGCGCTGATGGTTCCGAAGTTACGACGGTCAAAGATCTGCGAAAATACAATCAAACTGCTTATCGCTTCTGTTTCGGACTCTGTTTTTGACCGTGAAAACTGTGAATCTGATTGAATGTGCAAGTAACTGGTTACTATGTATCGATCAGATCAGTAGCGCTGTCTTGTATTATGATTTACTGTCTCCTGAACACCGTCCTGGAGTTTCCGAGGTTAGCCGTTCCCGCTCGTGGTCTGCCTTGGCCAGCTCCTCCTTGCGGGTCTGGCGGAAGGCGTGCACAAAGTCCTCGAACGTGATGATGCCGTCACCTGCCGACAGGCTCATGATAATGTTGGACGTCTCATACGGTATTGCATTCCAATTTTTAAGTTAATATCCTTAGCGAACTTAAAAACAAATGCTTCCAATTTCCATTTTGACCATAACCTACTGTGAAAGTTTGGTGCTGACTTACCATCGACGTCGGTTTTTGCCTGGACGTCGGCCAGTCTCGATGTCGGTGATGTGGAGGTCGATGCTGCGGAGGACGTTGGTCATGTGCAGCACTGAGATGTGGCCATCCTCGTCAGTGTCCAGAAGGCTAAATTGACGACGCAGAGCTGCACAAAGCAATTAAGTCAACGAGGTCAGGTCACCGATACAGCAGTCAGCGAAGTGGCGGATGATGCTATAAATCACACATTATTCCCAAACTATGAATAGAGATATGATGAATGGGTAGAAGTAGGACGATGCGACTACATGTGCAGCATCGGGCAGAGACTTTGTTGGTTGGTGACAAATGACTAGACCATTGATGGCTTGCAATCGTTTCCAGCATCTGTCCTCTATAAGGCCCGCCCCAAACTCACAGTCGACCTCATCTCCACGCAGGTGAGCGATCTGCAGAGACATTGTTGCTGCTGCTGTAGTTGCTGCTGTAGGGGAGGCAGACCTGCTGCTGCTGAGTTTGACGGCGAGTCGTGGATGAGTGGCAGAGACTAGAGAGACCAGATGCCCTGATGATGTCGACTGCGAGGATTGCTGGCACTGTGCAGCTTTTATACGCCTGGTTACGTCACAGTCGTGAACTGCAAGATGACTAGTCATGGCCCATGCTTGACTTTAGACCCGGAGCGCACACTCCGCCCACAAACACACCTGGTGACGGCGGGGTCACGGCGCGACGCCGAGGATTGGTTTAGCGTTTTCGCCACGCCGCATGACCTTGCACTTGGAGGCGGTTCAAAACAGTGGAGTACAACAGACCTGAAAGGAGATCATAGCAGTATTGTGATACAGTAATATATCCACAGCTAATCGTACAGCGGGGTGGACCGTCACGAGCATCACACCGGGACTGATGATTTTTAGCTGATTTACAACGTCACATGACCCTGCACCTCAAAACATAATCAGGACGTCATGTGTGACCTTCGCTGTCGGAGCGCCCTAAAACACCAATCATCATCATCATTAAAACATAATCGGTTGACAACATGGTGGCTCGTGAGGCAGGAACGCTGCAGGTCGTTCTGGTTTGGTTCTTGTTGAGCCGTGGACGGAATTAAGCGGATCTTAAGCGAACTAAAGAAATGGGATGTTGAGGGAAGCTAAATTTGTTGTTGCATAAAAATGTGTCCATAATTAAAACTCTTCGCCCTGGTGGTGGGGGCATTTTTTGACCCCCTGAGGTTTTCCGGAATAGCGGGAAAAACGGCGCGCGCATGGCGCGCCAAATTTTGCATAGCGTTGAAACATCAAATTTCCCCACACTTTGACACAAAATTTACTTCAGGTCAACCGAGGTCAGGTTATCAGGTCATTTAAGTGACCTTGCCTTCCGAAATGTTGTGATCGTGCCAAAGCCACTTTTTCAAAGTATTTGAAACTTGCAGGATTTCATAAGATATAAGTACCTAACTTGTATATTTTGATTTTTTTATCGGTGACCTAAGGTCAGGTCAATTTTCTGACCTCCCCATTATAAGTGAAATGGGAAAATAAACAAATGCTTCCAATTAAAAAAAGATATACGACTGATCAAAGCTAATTCTTTCAGAATCATGTTTATTTGGGCTCGTTCTGGATGATCAATGATGCAGTTGTTGCTCATTGATCTCTACAAGGTCATTTGAGGTCATCTGAGGTCATCAGCAATGATTTGCTAATCACTTTTTATAGAAAAGAGATAGAGACGAGCGGTTGACACCACTGTGTTTGTCTTTGTCCGGCCGCATCGACCCATATGCAACATGACCTCCCAGGTCACCAAATGACTTTGACCAGAGGTCAAGTTTTGAAATTGACCTTGAAGATAATCATGTATATGTTTCAAAACGCCTTGTCGAGACGAACAGATGGTGTTAAATTTCATTGCTCTATGCATTATTAGGATAAAAGGTTATTAAGGAAAAACAAATCTACCAACAACTGCATTTTTTTGACCTTCGGGATGACCTCTGGAGCCAAACTATTGATCTGAGCTCAATTTTGAGGAACCGGTCGATTGCAAATTTAATTAGGCTTTCGATTGATTTTTTCGTTTTGTTCCTAGCTATATAGTTCACAGATTATACGGGGTTGTTTCGAAGCGAGTAAAAAAAATCGTTGAAATTTGACCTTTGATGACCCTCTGTACCTCAATATTGACCTTAGCTAAAAATGGTCTGTGTAAACTTCGAATGTACGTTGAGAACTTTTCAAAACGCTTTTTTCTACGTCTTTCTATCTCTTTTTCGTTATCGAGTTAGACGGGGGGTCATTTTACCCCCACCCACCTGGCGAAGTTTTGTCTCGGAGGCCCACCCCGGGCGGGTGTTCAGGTAACAATAGCCTTGACGCAATATAGACCCTGGAACTGCATTTCAGTTCAAAATCGGAGATGCATGGCTGCACGTATCGGCATCGAATATAGATGTACTGGGGACTGCAGCTTGGTGCAAGCTACTTCAAATACATGACAGTTATACTGCGTCGGAAAACATATTGTCGCGGTACATTCTTTCCATTTTTCAACGGCAACAGCGAACAAACACATGAAATACGCCTGGAGACTGCATTGTGGTGTTTGACGCATTCAAGAGAGATAGGCTGCGCCGCATGTCACAGTACATTGCGGTACAGCCTACCTACTCTGAGGGGCAGTAGATGAGCTATCCCATATCCGCAGTGATTCCCAAGTAGGGGGCAATTACCCAGCGTGGGGTAATGGAGCATTTGGGCGGTGGTAATTGACCAGCTAAGTAAGAAATTGTAGTTGCTTCGTTTGATGGGCGAATAATGCACAGGCGCCTATCCTAGGCTCTGTTTCACTGTCACGGGTTTCCACATAATCACAAAGAGCATAAGTCATAACAACCAATTGTGAATGATGTTCAGCCTTGTGATACGGTTTAGCTGTTGTTATGCCTACTCTGGGACTCTGGGACTGTTTTTTACTAAGAGCAACAGCACACATGTCTGCTTATATTCCTGTCCCTAGAGATGACACAAGCAGTAAATGCCTGAAGTTATGCTGTACCGCATAGCATGAAGCCGAGAACTGTGGTCTGGACAGTGCACATGGGGGGGGGGGGCATAGGCCCGGGAACAGGGAGCAGAGGGGCGAAAGCTTCCCTAACTTCGGGACCGGGGGCGGGGGAAGTGGCGGATCTCACAGTTTCGTAAAAAG
>VOPJ01001864.1:65393-100284 GCA_014673585.1 Semibalanus balanoides | reverse complement strand
GTATTTATTTGTAAATCAGCAAATAAATATGTTACAAAACAAATTGTCAATCAGTAAACTGTTATTATAGGGGAGAGTGCCCATATTGCGCCATAGTAAGGGAAATCGGCTGTTTCTCGAAAATCGAAAGAGTCATGAGTTTGTGAATTTCACATAGCATTCTCAGATCATTTTCCTATATTTTGTGATGTTGTTACGCGACATTTTGTTTACAATATGCGAGGCACAAGTTTTTTTTTGGAAAGGTTGCAAAGGGTGCAATTATCGAAAACGTTCGATAATTGCGTCCACAGTATGGCGCAATTAAATTCAAATGTGCCCGTGTAAAACGCATGCCTTTTCTATGGAATACAAAAATAAGGATGCTTATGCAATAACGCCAATGATTGTTGCCTAACCACATAGTTAATAGGCTAAGTTAATTTGTATAGTTAATTTATGTACAGTGGATGGGTACAGGCATGAAGCCAAGAGGGCGGTGGAGGCGTCCCCACTGGATGCCCGGCGGGCCCTTTTCGAGGCCTGGCCTGGCGGGTCCTTTGCGTCGCCTACAGCGCGCATAAAAGGGCCGACGAGAACGCGCGAAGCGCGGTATCATGTTTTTATGAGTCGGAAAATCACGTGAAGCGTGTTCTTTAAATAACTTAGAGCACTTTGAGGCCCTGTAGGGCCACCAGGGCCCTCTCTGAAAGACCAGAGGGCCCCTTGGACGTTTAAAAGAGCCCTGTGCATGTCAGAGGGGCCCCTTGGAAACAAAGCCGAATAGGGCCCCTGATTGGGTCAGAAGGCTCCTGAACACGTCGAATTGGACCACATAGCCAGCACAGAGGGCCCCTGGGTAGGTTTGTAGGGCCCTGGAAAGGTCAAAGGGGCCCTGGGCATGGTATGTTAGGGCCCCTGAGGCATGTCGTTTTAGGAAGCGAAACAAGCAGCCAGGTGCAGTTGTCTAACTAGGTCAAAAGGGCCCTGAGCAGACTGGAAGGTCCCTAGCCAAGCGACAAAGGGCCCCTGGAGGAGTTCAAAGGGCCCCTGTGCAGGTCAGAGAGGGGTTGTGCAGGTCAGAGAGGCCCTTGAACAGACCGAAAGGCTCCTGGAACCGGTTAGAAGCGCCCCTGAACATGCCAACTTCAATTTGGCCCCTCACCAGTACGGAGGGAGCAAGACATTTTCATCCGCTTCTACTGGGGCCCTTTCAACGCTCGGTAATGGTCTTTCACGCTTGGAAGGGCCCTTTGAGCCCCCCCGCCCCCCCTGAACGGAAATCCAGTATACGTGCCTGGAATGGGATGAATGGCTGGAAGGATAATTATAAATGGTAAATTTTAAGGTTTACGAGTTTTGATTTAAAATGGCTTAAGCATTTTTTTTGCAGTCTTAATTGTATCGAACGGTTAAATCAGATTGAATTATAGGTAAAAGGTATACCTGTATTCATTGCAGCACCACATGTATATTACCTTCATCCCCAAATGCGCCCATACGGGTCCAATTGCGCCCGGGGGCGCTTTTACCCAGGGCGCATTTGAAAATACGCACTTTTCGGAAACAACATGACCACCTACGCCACACTTTAACCACGTTTTAGTCATGAGGCATCCAAACGGAGTAGAATTGCCCCCTGGACTGGAAAAACACCAAGTTATAAACAGAAGTAATCTCAAAACCTTATTTAATAGGTGCAAAGATGCGAAATCTCGTTAAGAAACTTAAGATTTTAAATTATTTCCATCTGACAGATCATGCAGTCTTGCCTCTGACGAGCTGCCACCGGAAAATGAAGGAGCACAGAGATGGTCATCTTTTTAGCCATAACTTAGTACTTTTTATTTGTAACTACTTCTGTAACGTGGGAGGGTGCATTTATCTCACGGGCGCAATTAGGACACTCTCCCCTATGCTGGCAACGTCAAAATTAACTGGCTTACTAGCGGTCCCTGGCGGCCAACTGCTGCGAACTATCAGCTTTTTTAGTGCTCGCCCCCAATATCGCTCCCTGCCCAAAGCCGAGGCCCCGAGGCCGTCCGAATTCGTCCGCAACTTGACGTTGAAAAAGTCTGTCTGTGTATAGGGTAACGTCATTTATATTTTCGACCAAAGTCGAGCCAGAGCTTTTGGCCCGAAATTGGGCCATTGGTTTGTTCTTATAATGAAAAAAAGCTAATATTGTTGACAATATAATTAACTGCATACGCTTTTTAATTTTAAGTTCACTATCTGCAATGGGTGATGTTGAGGTTGCAATATTCAAAGACAATTAATCCGCAAAGAAAGATGCCGTTCAAAAATTAGTGCGGAGGACGCACTCCAATTTAAGAATGATTGCCAATCATTGCTGGTGCAAATGTATTTTTTGATTCTAATGGGGGGAGTTTCGGGAACCAAACTTTCCATGAAATCGGATACCGCCGTATCTACGATTGACACCAAAACTCGATATTGCGTCTGCCAAAGGTGGCACTCTCCCTTTAAGTTAAATTGCATAAGAAAAAACAGCTGGAAGAGTGAACAAATCAACGTGATACATTGATTATTGACGTCATTTAAAGGACGCAGTAACGGCTGGAATTTAAACGCTATGTTGAGGAAAATATTTTGTCAACAAGTGCGCCAAAAACGTAACGGTGCTTCTTTTTTAGCTTTATTTCGCTTCATTCTTTGCGAATAAGTCTATCTTTTTATTATTAAAAAATAGAAGCAAATGTCCTTCTATGACGTGATGTATCTACACATAACAAAGAGAACTAAGAACCGGTTTCCGATTTTAATTGAAGAAACAACTTACGGCCTATGGCCTTTAACACTACGTCAGTCAGCTGAGTATGCCACGCCGTCAGCTGATTATATCAAATGACGTCACACTTAGGTTGCGTATACCAACTTTTAGAAGCTGGAGCTAGCAAACTGCCATATCAGCTTTGGAACCAACCAGACTTGTATACGATTCATTATTTTTCGAATGATTCAATGGCGACTCAAAATCTACATTAGTTGATTCAATCACGACTCAATCAGACATTCAAACATATGCATTTGATTCAATCAAAGACTTTGAGCCAGCGCTTTCAACTCAATCGATTCAAAATTACTTTGAGCCATGAACAGTTGCGACTCAATCATTTTGAATCATATAACGACTCAATCCAACTCAAACTATGACTACATTTGCAACTTAGAAACTGATAAGTGATTTAATATTGTTCTGCATCGGTATTATAATGTTGAAATTTTGATAAAATATAAAAAAATTTACTACTTGTTAAACTTGAAGTTTTTGAAGGCTGCTTTTTGAACCTAGAATGCTGTTTGGATTGATCCCGCGAACCGATCAATCAGCCTCTCTTTATAATATTGTCGTCATCTCAATCACTGGTTTCTACATGAGCTCATCGATTCAAATCAACGACTCAAAGCCAAGTCTACAAAATGTGAGCGACTCAATCGTTTGAGTCGCAAAAACTGTTTGATTCATGAGTCGCGACTCAATCAGAGTTGAATCGTATACAAGTCTGGAACCAGCGACACCAATTTGGAATAAGCTACACCTTACAACTTGGAATATTGGCTAGGCTCAAGACCTGTAACTTTTAAATAAACTGCGCCGCGGAGCAGGGAGCAGCACGAAAATTTTGAGTCTTATGCAAGGCCCCTGTCTTATGCCCTCTCATCGATGCGTCACATTGCGTATGGTGCGGACCTCAAGGCCTTATAACCGCGGACCTCTAAACATGTTATTGTGCGTTTAAAAGTGCTGTATTTTCGCGCCGTGGAGCGGCGCGAAAATTTTGAGTTTTATTCACTAGACAGTTGCTTTCCTACTGTTGAAAGGCCCAGGGTCCCTTCAGATTGTCTAGGGGCCTCTCCGACCTTTTGAACGGCCTTCCGACCTGTTCAGGGACTCATCTAGGATTTGCACTGAATTGAATGATTCACATTTTTAGCCTCTTATCCTCTACGAGGCCCACCGCCTATTGGTTCTGGGTTTTATCAGGCAAACCTAAAAAATGACGTGCGACGTTGAATAACTAAATACCTACTGTAACATGGAAATCGGCAGTTAACATGTTGCAAATGCTTAAATACACGCAGAAAATATGGGGGTTCATTTTTTCGTCAATTCAGCAGACCCCCCACTCAAGAATTATCGGTGAAGGCAAGTTGGTAGGAGATAAATGCTATTATTACTTATGTGTATATGCTACGGAACATCGCGTTTTGTGTTGTTTTTTCTCTCTCCAATTTTTTTTCCAAAATGTTTATTTCTCCGAAAAAAGTTTTTTTCCGAGAAAAAATCAAGAAAAATATATTTTCATCCCGAAAAAAGTGCATTTTTAAGCTCGAATACCATATTTAGGTGACCAGTCCAGATCCGAGGAGAAAAACAAATGGGGTACCTTTTTGCCACAAAAAGATGCCCCTCACGGAGAGAGTCTGGATCCGCCAGTGCTGATAGGCTCCCTTGGATCCGTTCCTGTTCGGCCCCTCCCCCAATCGTTCTCATAAATCGACACCGCTGAGTTCACCTGATGTACAGTTGCCGGCAGATATATCGCTGCCCCCTGGCTGGCGCCTGACGAACACTGGAGCGGTAGACTGTGCCGCGTAACACCTCAGGTCGCTCAGCCAGTCCATTCTGACCGCCACAGTGACACGGCGAGTTACGTTTATGAAGCGTATATATTTNCTCAATATTATGAATTTGACTGGGCCTGGTCTGGGCCTGTGCTGAGATGGGCGTTGGTGGGCCCATGACGAACTATTTACTATGATGTAGGTACAGAGCAGAACAAATGTTCTGTCCTCTTCCACACCACCTCTGGGACTCTCGGTGCTGCACGCAGTGGAATCCAATGCAATTACTATAGCCCTCGCCCCCGGTATCAGGGGCGAGGGCATAAACCGTTTCATTTGATGTCACTGCGTGCGGCACCGACAGACCGGTGGTGTTTTTGACACTGGATGCATACTCACAGTTATATACTACAGTGCCTCTTGTCCCTGTAGAAAATGCTGCGACTCTAAACTCAATATGTTTGATATAATAATTTTTCGCATCTTCTTCGAGCTGCCAAGAAAAACAAAATGTATTGGACACAACCACCACTCATACCGCGCTCGACCTCCTTCGCACCAGTCACAATCCGCTCAGAAACCCTCAGTGGGAATCAGAAAATACAGTGATGAGTGATGTTATATGTACAACAGGGGCTATTGGTGTACTCAGCCAAAAAAAATCGGCACCTGCACACAGAACGCATAACCAGACACCGCCATCCCACCAAACGGGGCCGGCACCCCACTAAACGCAGTGGTGTTGTCACTCCCCCCCATCCCGTCCCTTTAATTCCTGTGGCGCGTGACCTTCCCCAGAAAAACATTACTAAAAAAACGGGAGACCTAAGCAAAGGGGAAAAACTACTCTACTTTGTGAATTGTGGGAAAAACCCCTGATTATGTTAAAAGCAGGTGTGGTGAGTGTAAGACAGTGCGGCAGCAACCAAAAAAGACAAACGCGAAACACCAAGAAGGGCACACTTGGGGAAGGTGGGTTTTCACGTAGCTCTTCCAGCGAGAAACTGACGGGCTGCCGCCCGCGCCCTCGAAACCCGCGTCACCGCTGGGTCGCTGGGCCGATCCACCAATCAGAGTTGGCTAACGCCCAGCTTCGGGTGTGCGCGCCTGCGGCACCACCAGACGGCAACTACTTCAGTCATTTCTTGGCTCATGTCAATATTTAAGACTTAAGTCACCCACCAGAGGTCATCAAAGGTCAGATTTCCAAGTTTTAGAACTTCGCTCCGGACCCCTCCCCCCATATATTGGACCTATGCTTGTTAGAAATAAACAGAAGAAATCAATCGAAAGCTCTTGCAAAATGCAATGACAACGATGTTTTCAAATTTTAGTCCAGGTCAATATTTAAGACTCCAAAGATCATCCAAGGTCAAAAAGGATAACAATATAACTGCTCTTGCAAATACATTTTTACTTAATGAATACAAGTTCATAGCTATTGTGACGCCATCGTGATTGTCTCGTCAAGGCGCTTTGATTCATAATTATGTTGACCAAGTTAGGTCAACTGATAAATTTTACCTCATGTCAAGGTCAGGTGGTGACCCAAGTAGGTCATGCTGCATGTTGGGAGACGTGTTTCGGCGAGGCAGACATACGGGTGCCAGTTTCACTTCTCTATCTTCATTCTGACGATAGTTATTGACAAAGTGTTTGTGACCTCGGATGACCTCAGGCCTCAGCTGACCATGTAGGGGTCACTGAAAAAAACAGACACAAATAATGAAGAATGACGTATGATAACATGATCCCGAAGGAATTTAACTGACATCATACATATCCTCGGAATAAGAAGCATTTGAATATTTCCCCATTGGCTTACAACGGGGAGGTCACGAAATTGACCCAACCTTAGGTCACCGATATCGAATTCCGAAAAAAATTATAGCGGTACATGTTACTTTATAAAATCCAGTATGTTTGAAACCGATCGGTTCAAAACTGCATGGCTGTGGTACGACCGCAAACGTTTTTGGATGTGGGTTCGCACGACCTGGCCTGGTGACCTGACCTGAGATGGCTTGAGGTCACACATTTTACACAATGTGGGTTATAAATGCCCAAACACCTGTGTCAAAAACGGCGGCGTGCAGCCACTACGTGGAGTGTTATGAGAATACATGATTGATTGATTGATGATTGATTTAAGCATGCCTTCACAAACAGACGTGGGATGACGTTAAAATGACTCAAATAGAGCAAGCTTTTTGTCAAATACGACGTTGGTGGGGTAAACAACAATGGTGTTGGGCAATTATTGCCTTGGCAACTTTGTCTGCTTGACGCGGCATCGTTCAAGGACGGATCCAGGACGGATTTGTATATAGGTATTCTCGACAATGGACTAGTTGTGCAGCAGTGGCGTAGCCACGGGGGGGGGTTCTATGGGTCATAGGACCCCCGTGGCTGCCTGAGGGCCCCCCTCGAGCTGGCCGCAAGGGCCCCAATAGTTGACTGAAGGGCCCCCTCGAGCTAGCCGAAGGGCCCGCTCAACCCGGCCGAGGTCCCCTCAAGGTGGCTGAGGGCCCCCTCAAGCTGGCCCCGAAGGCCCCCTGAAGCTAGACGAGGACCCCTCAAGCCGGGCGAGGGCCCTTCAAGGTGACTGAGGGCCCCCTAGAGCTGGAAAAAGGCCCCGCAAGGTTGATGAGGGCCCTCTCAACGTGGCTCAGGGCCATCTCTAGCTGGCTGAGGGCCCCTCGAGCCAGCCGAGGGTCTCCTCAACGTAGCCGCAAGGGCCCCCTAAAACTGACCGAGGGCCCACTAAAGCTGGCCAAGGCCCCTTAAGCTGACCGAGGGCCCCCTTAAGCTGTTCGAGGGACCCCAAGCTGGCCGAGGGCCCCTGGAGCTGGCCGAGGCCCCCTTCAAGGTGGCATGAGGGCCCCCTGATCAACTGCCAGAGGCCCTCAAGCTGGCCGAGGGGCCCACTCGAGCTGCCAAGGGTCGCTATCAAAGCTGTCTGACTGACCTCGAACATGGCCGATAGCCGCCCTAAAGTCCGACGAAGACCCCCTCAAGGTAGCTGTGTGGGCCCCCTCGAGGCTAGTCGAAGGCCCCTCAAGCCGACCGAGGTCTCTCAAAGGTTGACTTTAGGGCCCCCTCAAACTGACTGAGGACCCCTCTAGGCTGTCCGAGGGCCCGCAAGTATCTGAGGGCCCCTAGCTGCCCGAGAAACTCTCTCAGCTGACCGAGGGACCTTCTCAAATGGTGGCTGAAGGGCCCCTTGACGCTGGCCAAGGGGCACACATAAGGAAGGCTTCAGGGCCCCTGGCTGCCGTATGGGCCTCTCAAGCTAGCTGAGGGTCCCTGGAGTTGGGACCCCTGCAAGCTTGTTGGAGGCAACTCAAGCTGACGGCGAGGTCTCCTTCGAGCGAGCCGATGACCTCCTCAAATTGGCCTTGATGTGTTCCGCCTCGAGCTGGCGCCGAGGGCCCTTCGGCTGGCCAAGGGATCCTCAAGCTGGGACGAGGGCCCTCCACAGTCCGACGGAGGATCCTCAAAGGCCGACATAGGATCTCTCAGGCTTTCAAAAGAGGCCGCCTAGACCGACGAGAGCCCTTCAAGGCTGTCCGATTTCCCCTCTCTAGCTGTTCGCAGAAGGGTTCTTCTAGCTGTTCCTGAGGGCAATGCCTTAGATCGATTAGAGATAGATTCAGCTCGACAAAGTGCCCACCTAGACCGACAAAAGGGCCACTTGCAAGGCTCGACAGAAGTGTTTATCATCCGACGTGTGCCCCTTGCAGACGGCGGCGGTCCTTTAAGGTCTGAATAGAGGCCCTTCTACGCAACAGAGGGTCTTCTCAGTTCCAGCAGTGGATACCGGTCTGCCTTTGATGATCGTCATGTGGGGGGGGATGCACGCCACCCCTGGCCCATTTTATTTTGGCTCTTTGCCCTTGTTTCTAACATTTGGAACGGTTCGCCGGGATTCCTTTTATTTTGGGGAGGCATAACTTTTTGTCTTTGTTGGGTCCCTTTTGGGGGGGGGGGGCGGCGGTTTCAACAATACGCCGTTTTCTACGTAGGGCTTTATTTACCGGGAAATTGGGGCGTTTTCGGGCGGAATTGGGGTGATTGGAACGTTTTGGTATTTAAAATTTGAGGGCGAGGGTTTGGGCTATGTTGTTAGAGTCTTATGATCTTATCGGGATCACGTATGGATTAGGTAATGTCCTTGAACACGAAAATGTTAGGATCCCAAATTCAAATGTTAAAATTTCCGCCGGCCGCATAAGGGGCTTATAAACTAAATACCCAAGCGCCCCAAACGCCCCAAAACACCGCTAAATTACTCGTAAAAAAAGTCCGTCGTGGAAACGGCCTAATTATATTTTTGGCCCTTGTTGTATGTCCTATATATTTCACGATGATCAGTTCACTCTAATGGTACGAATGAAAGAGGTCAGTATATCGTGTTCACTACAACGAGATTTGATCAGGATAAATTGCAATGGTACGAGAGAGTGAGTAGTCATTGCTATATTATCAGGGCAAAAGCTGTGGTATATAATTTGCTTAGTTTGTTCTCTCTTCTGCATGCACGGTTATGATTATACGCCTTTTTCTATATCTAATTGCTGATATGCATAAATGAAGATAAAGTCTCTTAAATACTGAACTAAGCTTATAGAGACTGACTGAACATAAAAAATTATTAATACTGAACGCTTAAATGCTCAATGTCTCAAGTACAAGATCCAGTTCATGTTCCAGAGTTACAAAAGAAAAGTTTCGGAGAGCTTAGAACATTAAAGTCAGCTGCACATAGGAGTTTTGGTCAGGAATAAATCACGATTGTATAAACATTAAAATAGAGGTTTTCGTAAACTATACACAAAGGTGGTAAGCAGGAACCGGGAGCTGGAAAATAAGCATCAACAGCACGCGCACAAGGGAGCGCAGCCGACGGCAACGCGACAGTTGATAGCCCGGAGTGGGCTCTAGACGTCTCCACCGCACACTCATTTTCGCAGGGTATTTGTATGAGGGAATATGAATCGGACTTCCTAAATGGGAGGATGTCGCATGGAAAGCAACTCTGTCCGTGTATACCCTTTCAAACTAACTTTCGACAAAGCTTCTGTTTTCCCTGGGCTGCCCCTCTCTATAGTAACTACTTACCATGCAAGTTTCAACTGATAGCCGCACCACGTGTTAAAGCCAAGGTGTCACTATTGTTATCGCCATGTGGAATGGAGAAGGCAATACTATTCACGCAACATCATACATAGTTGCAAGAGCTCGTAAGATTTATACGCATAGTGTATAGGAATCAGAGTAGAGAGTGCTGTCCATACAATCTATCTGGATAATTTGAAGATACCGAACCAACATGTTGATAAAAGACACCATTTCACATGTTCTGCACTATACCGAGAGACATTATCACCGGAAGTTTTAGAGAGTCTGACCATGAATACTAATTTGCTAAAACAAACAAGAAGCTACTCTCCATTCATGTACACTGCTATTACCGAAGAGCACAGGGTGCTCCGCTTCTTAGAAGCTCCAATTAGAAAAGCAACTCTCATGAGAGAGTGGAAGAAAAAAGGCTTTGAGTCCCAAATACAGCCGAGTATGCCCGCTAAAACGGAACGCCTGACCTCTCTCCCTGGGAAGTTGGGTAACGGTTTTTGAAAGAAGCAACACCATTCGAATGTGCAATAAAATATTAGGCAAAGTTTTCCCAAGTTTACTATTTCCTAGGCTAATATTTGATAAATTGTACGAGCTGCGAAAAACGTGATATCGTTTAGCCCTCCCCCCGACACCAATCGGGTTATCGGTTAAAAGACAGTTCGTGTTTTACATATAAAGGCTGGCAATTTGGAAATTATGGGTCATAATTTTGTGGGGCGCCCTAGCACAAACAGTGGGCCCCCAAAATCCTGGTGGCGGACGCCCCCGGAGCTAAATCCTAGCTACGCTAAACCTGGTTGCAGTTTACCTCAACTCATTGTTTTATGTATTTGATTGAACGCAAATTAATTTAAAATATTTTATAGATTATCAATGTAATATAAATTTCTCTGAATTATCTGAATTTTAAATAATTTAGTATATTTACGTAATTTTCAATTCTGCTCTCTGATTGGTCGTGAATAAGTGATGTCAATAAGCAATAGTTCAGGCGCAATGTTACCTGATGTAGTTTTTAGCAGTTCGTTTGACACATTTAATTTGTAATATAGAGGTACAACGGAAAATTAAGCATCACATTAATCACGTGGAAATCAAAGCGCGTGATATGGCGGATTTAAGCAGATGTCGCTCAATTGAAATCATGCAACTTTACTGAAACAGTGACTCAGATGTATAGGTATATGGATGAATGTATCACTTTGTGGTGTACATATACATGTGCATAGAAATAACGAATGACAACGCTAGTGCTAACACCTTTGTTTCTAGCAATTTTGGTTCGGCCCCATGTGAGCGTTACGCTCTCCAAAGACAGAGGAGATCGTCCGAAATTTTGTGCCAACTGACAGTAGCCCCGATTGCATTCAAAACTCATCCCCGCAGCCCAATTCAATCGGTCAGAACGAGTCCCACAGGTGCCGATAGGATAGCCAATAACTCCATTAATGTCGTATCGATAAATCACTGAAGCAGCCGCTACTCATGCATCCGTGATCAGGTTCATGGCGCCTTCCGTCTACCGGCTGCATGGCAATGCCTCTAATTTCCGACAACCCGACAGCCAATCTCAATATCAGAGTGTCATGACGATGACCGAAAACTGGAATTACCGCGATATCCACCTGCCCTATGATAGCAGCAGCTCGTTGCTTTCGATACAAATAAATATATCTTTGTGGGAAAGTACCCAGTACCCACTCGTTTCCAGAAGCGGATACAGGAGGGCGGCGGGGGCGGCAGGCGGCAGCCCCCTCTGTGTCCGCCATGCAGGGGGCAGCCACTCCGTGTCCGCCGCAACGAAGGCGTGGAAGGGTCTTGTATGCAGACCAGTTTCCACTCTGAAGGCGCTGAAAATTTGAAATACATTGGCCTGCTTACGGGGTTCAATATCTGACGTTTGCTGCACGGTCGGATGCCGCCCTCATATCATGGCCATGTGTCCCCCTACCATATGCGCCTTATGGCCAGACCGTGGCGCAGGAATAGGAGCTAGACGGAGTATATATTTCAGGCAGGCAGAGAGAAAGAAGTGAGTGACTAGCCGTGACAGACTTTACACCCGCGCCCCATGGGACAGCGAACGCGCCCCTGCTGGGGGGGAGATTCTGCCCCTTCGTTATCTTTCTGAATCAATACGTAGCGAGGACGCACAATACGGCAATGGAAAGGTCTCATTGTATCGCACCCAAATCTACGTGAAATGTTCGAAATAGGTCACATGTCAGGTTCAAGTCGGGTAAAAGGTAAAATGGAGATATTTTAGTTTTTGGGCCTATTTTCTACCCAAAGCCTTATATTGTAACTAATGAGCACAAAGTTGCTCTCCAAACGGTTTAATGAAATCCCCTGCATTAAGCAAAGTGAAATTTTGAACAAAAGTCAGCGTCAAGTATCAGGTCACTAAGGTCACTGATGCAAGAGGTCTACGAAAGTCATGCGACATATGTTTTATGGGTTGTTTTAAACGTGTTATTCGATAGTAGAAGCCATTTTGACAATCTGGCACCATAAAAGGTCAAAGTCAGGTCATATGAGGTCAAATTGTAAAATGAAAAATTTGTAACACAAAATACATTCTTGTAGTTTAGTTTTGTCTCAGAAAACAGCTGTGGTGTTTATTTGTCTCTATCTGGTCTCAGTCAAATTTTCAGACATTGCTTTTTGAAATCTGGTTTGGGTTTTGTTGATACTTATTTCTCTTACATATATTCCAGTTTTTGAAATATTTTCGAAAATTTTGGTTTTGTGACCTTTTTTTGTCAAAAACTCAATTTTGAGAATCCGTGATAGCCATTTTGAAAACAATACAATTTCTTATCTTTTGATGCTTTTATTTTGTATTTGCTTCACACCTCCATTTTCTAGGATTTTTCAAACATTAATCGTTATTCAATCAAAAATGGCATGACATGACGTCATCAAAAGGTCATTTTCTTCCAAAATTATTTATCAATTTCATAATTTTTCGGAGAAAACGTCAAATTGATGTAGGATAAGGTACTGCAAGTTTCACGTCGGCATCTGCCATGCTTTTTGAGTTATTGAGAAAATCCGGGAGGGGGGGGGGGGTAGATTATGCCCCCCCAGCGGGGCGCGGGTTAAGGCTAGGCACATCTATGATCGCCTTCGAATATACTCGCTAGTGACGGACGTCATACATTTGAGGGTGCTTCCAAAATAGTTAATTATAATTTGTTAAAATGTTTTTATATTTTAAGAAAATACGAACTACTAATGAGTAATCATAAGGAAATTTGCGTTTTCGCAGGATTTTTGTTGTTATTTATTGACATTTGGTGCCCCTGTAGGCCCATGATGGCAAAAATGCAGCCTCATTGGAAACAAATCCTAAATGCACTCAGGTTTAAAGAAACGGGCCCCAATTTCCCGGAAAAAATGCGCCCCTGTTCTTCGAAAAATGCGCCCCTGTTCCCCGAAAAATTCGCCACTGTTCCCCCAAAAATACGCTCCCATGCCCCGCCGCCCCCCTTCGAAAAAAATCCTGGATTCACCCCTGCTCGTTTCCAAGGTGAATATAGGGCCCAAGGCGCAACACTTTGGATCAATAATGTCACTGAACTTAAGATCATGCTGGTTTACAACAGATATGTGGCAAAATAAAAAAGAACATCCGGCATTCAGGATCCCTAGGATCCAAGATTTTAAGTCTTGTGAATTTATGATCCTGTAGTACCACTTTGTCGTGGGATCCTGTGGATCTAGGATACTGGAAGAAAAAAAAATCGTGGAATCCTATGGATCTTGACCTTGGATCCAAGATCCGGGGCTGGTAAAAAGTGCGAACATGATACATAAAGCGGGCGCCAGAAAATACCCTTTCAAGTTTGCTCCGGGGTCGAAAAGGCATCCTGCACAGAAACTGTTTTTTTGGTCCCTGGACAGGTCGTAGGGGCCCCTGGCTAGACCGAAAGGGCACCTGGGTGAGTGAGAAGGGCTCTAAACATGCCGAATTGGCCCGTAGTCAGCACTCAGGTCACGGGGTCACGGGGCCACTTTGTTTCGGCCAGATTTGGTCCGGCGCCACCGAAACCGTTTTTACCAGCTCTGCCAAGATCTTGGATCTTGTTGGATCCTGGATCCTGTAGGGTCCTGAAAGGAAAACAATTCGTGGAATCCTGGGAAATTAGCTAGTCGTGGGATGTTGTGGATCTTGCTAAGCACATTTAACTTTTTGTGGTGCTAAAATATCAGAATGCATGTATTTAATGCTTTAAAACTTCCACACCCAATGTCCATGCGGTAAGATTTACATGTGGTAATCAGACATGTGCCAAGATCCAAAAAAGATCCAGGATGCAGGATCCCTAGGATTCAAGATCTTGGATTTTGTTGGATCCTGAATCCTGTAGGATCATTGTGTCGTGGGATCTTGTGGATCTTGGATCCTATTTTTTTGGCATTGGCACATGCCTGGTCAACAAGTCTAAGTGACTGCGCACAGTGGTACGCACAGTGGTCAGTGATATATGGGCCCCCTGACACATCATGCCCCCATGAACGCAGGACCCCCACATATTTTAGCTTCGCTAACACGATTTAAACTCCTTGTTCTGAGTGTAGTCACTACAGGCTGAATAAGAGCCTCCTTAGTTTGGCCGAGGGCTCCCTCAGGCCGACAGAGTACCCATCAAGCCGATGAGGGCCCCCACAGGCCGATTTGGGCCCTTAGGGCCCTTCGGACAAACAGAGGGTCTCCTCAGGCCAGGCCTAACAAAAGCCACCTCAACCTGGTCGAGGGCTGCACAAGCCACCAGAGGGCCTCTTAGGACTGAGTTCGACAGGGACACTCCTGCTGCCGACTGAGGGCTACTTAGGTTGACAGAGGGGCACCTTAGGCCGACAGAGGGCCTCTTCAGGCGCCCTCATGCCGACTGAGGGCCCCTCATGCCGACCAATGGCCACCTTGAGCTGGTCAAGGGCTCACTCAGGCGGCCAGAGGGCCCATGCGGCTTCTAGAGAGCCCCATACCGACATAGGGCCCTCAGGCCTACATAGATCCCCTCAGGCCGACAAAAGGCCCCGTCGGGTCGAAGGGGCTCCTCAAGCTGGCCGAGAGATCCCTAGGTCGCCAGAGGGCCGCTCATGCCGACAGAGGGCCCCTTCAGGCTGACAGAGGGCCCCGTCGGGTAGAAAGAGGCCCTCAAGCTGGCCGAGGAACCCTCAGGCCACCAGAGAGCCCCTCATTCCCACATAGAAAACTCAGACCTACAGAGGGCCCCTCATGCCGACAGAGGGCCCCTTCAGACCGATAGGCAGCCCCTCAAACCAACAGAAGGTACCTCAAGCCGATCAGGCACGGTAACTAGACACCAGGTAGAACGGTAAGGAATGTAGCGCCCACATGAATTAGACAACATATATTTTGTTGTTAATAATATTTTGTCTATTATATTACATAACTTTATTATAGTTTCGTGTATCAAATATACATATCCATATATCTACAACACTCACTTGATGATTAATCAGTGGGCGTAGCGGATTTTCTTCAGGGGCGATCCTGCCGCTCGGAAAAGGCCCATATGAGTCTCTGAACTAAAGGGGCCATAACCTTGCTTATCAAGAGAGTGACATAGGCGATGTGTTGTTTCGGCTCTTTAACTCTGTCTACATGATTTGCTGCGCTGATGAAGATAACCGATTCAAATGACTCGACCCTCGCGCACCTTCGTACAATAAAGTAGACTGTACATCTCGCAGTATATTTGGCTTCAAACATTACGAAGCGATCTGTAGCTGTTGAGATTCACGATGGTGTGTGTTCATTCCGCGGTGATACCCTTTTCGTATGTTGGTTTTGTCTTTGAGACCATATTATACTTAAATGTCTCAGTAGATAAGGACTCTGCAACAGACCAGGTCTTTTCTCACGTTCGCTGCACAGTAAACGCAGTTAGTTTTCTATATATGGATAGTTGTCTTTAAGGAAAATAAAACAAAAAAGGGAAAAAATAGCAAACAAAACACGCATAAGAACGAACAGAATAATAAGACTCTAAGTAAGAGAATGATACTGTAATATCCTATGTGTCGATGTGTATAATGGGTGTAGTTTCTCGAGCTTTCTCTGAATAGTTGCTCACACAATGTAGCCGACTTGTGTGTGTTGCAAAGGTCTCCTCGACAAGCTACATTGCTCGACAGAAACCACCAGAAATTTGTCTATGCATCTTTTCTACACGAGACACTGGTCAATTGTATCGCAGAGAACTAATCGTTAGTACTAGATGACGTCAATCCACGTATGTGACAGGAATGAGAATTACGCGCAAACCTCACGCTGCCTATAATCGGCTCATTGGACTTAGGAGTGTATGTCTAATGCAGGCCTAGCACCGTCAAATGCTAAAAACTCAAGTCTACATCACCTACACATCCTATAAAAGAATGATGACGAATCATCGGCTTAAGCGCTAGTCAAATACACTAGGGCCTTTACTTTTTTTAACAGATGTTACATAAAACAAACATCAAATTTACTTCTCGATTGGACCTTCTGTGGGTGTCTACACTACATATTAATTCAAATGCAATCTCCAGCAAAATGGCCATTCTCAACTCAAATCCTCTTAAAGTGTGACCATATGGACTGAAATGCATTGACCGCTAACCGCAAGCTGGACGTGACGGCGGGTCATTTGGGCACTCTGCGAGTTTAAATGGACTCGTATCTGAACATAGATGGTAGGTACGCCCACTGGCGACTGGCGAATCCAGGGGGGCATCAGGGGCAAATGCCCCCCCCCAAAACCGCCTGAAATCGGCGCAAATTTACACATTTCCCGATGTAGAAGGAGATCTGCGCAACTTTTACTAAGGAAAGTTTATTTTAAAACGTCTAGCAATCCTTAAAGGAGCATTTTTTTTATTTGATGAACTTGTTCGGGGTGATGCCCCCATGGCGCCAAAAACTAAATCCTAGATCCGCCAATGGGTACGCCGTGTGGTGACATTTTGATGACTGCTGAAGGTCAAACCTTGCGCCCACTGATTGCATATTCGTGCATAGCTCGACGAGATATACACATATGCTTAAAGTAGTGCAAATCGGAACTCGACGCTGAGAACGAATAAAAATACGTCGCTATTTTGACAGACATGTATGTAGGTAGGTAGGTAGGTACACGGGCGTGGTCGAATTATCGATCGGATATATTGGGGTTGGATTAAATTGGGTGCGTAGCATGAGCCGCAATGTCTGTTTGAAAAGCTTAATAATGCCTTGATAAGTCGTTAAGAAATGCTTTCAATCGTCTCATTTACCAACTAGAAAATGCTTAAAGGAAAATATTTACCTTTTCATATTTATGTTTCTGCATTATCTTATGAAGCAAGTACGCCGTGCATGTGTCGGCCGTATGTATATGCGTACGCCGTACATGTACGGTCCAAGCCCCTTTGCGTGGGCCCGGACCCCTTATGCGTGGGCTCGGGTCTCCTACTTAGACCCGGACCCCTCCTGTGTGGGCCCGAAACTCTCTTGCGTCGGCCCGGACCTGCGTAGACCCGTCACCCTCTAGCGTGGGCCGGGACCTGAGTGAGCCCGAAACCATCGTGCGTGGGCCCGGACCTGCGTAGGCCGGACCCCTCCTGCGTGAAACCGAACCTACCAGGACCCGGACCCTTCCTGCATGGACACAAAACCCTCTTGCATTGGCCCGGACCTCCGTGGGCCCGGGCGTCCTACTTGGGGCTCAGATCCCTTCTGTGTGGGCCCGGACCTGCTTGACCCCGAAACCCTCTTGCATGGGCCCTTCCCTGCGTGGGCTGGACCCTTTCTGCGTGAAACCAGACCAGCCTGGTTCCAGGTCTCATGCGTGGGCCCGGACCACTCCAGTGTGTGCTCGAAGTCCTCTTGCGTGGGCCCAGACCTGCGTGGGCCTGGGTCTCCTATTTGGGTCTGAACCCCTACTGCGTGGGCCCAGACACTTCATCAGTGGTCCAAGACCTGCGTGAGCCAAAGCCTCCGGCGGGGGTCCGAACCCTCCTCCGTTGGCACGAAGCCCTCTTGTGAGGGCCCGGACTTGCGTAGGCCCGGGCCTTCTGCGTGGTCCCAGACTTGTGTGGGCCCGAACCCCTCTTGCGTAGACTCGGACCCTTCCTGCGTAAACCCGAACCAGGTACGTAGCAAGAATTTCGTCCAGCGGGGGGGGGGGCGCCTGAAAAGGGGCCCTTGCCGAGCGTTGACAGGCATTAATTTTGTTGCCTTGTCGAGCGTATGGGAAGAAGTTTTCCAGCGTGTCAACACGAAATTGCGTCATATCGCTAGACGAAGGGAGTTTTATATAACCGCAAAGTTCGGGCGGGCGATCACTCAGTGGAGGTGATTTTAATTGTCGAAAGTATAGGTCATGGCTAAATTCACTGACGAGCTCGTTTACATGCTGTCGGGGTGCTTAGAACCTCTCACGTTCGAGAGCAGGAGGAAGACCTTGACGCTCCAAGAAGTCTCTCTTCAAGTTGGACCACGGGATGTGTGTTATGGTGTATTTAATTCGGCGTCCACGCATTAGAGGTCCTTGCTGATCTGCCAGGGACAGTACTAGGCTGCTTTGTGCTCGCGTTTAGAATTGACATGCTCAGTTTGCGGCCCTCCGAATCGTTCGATCGGTTGCCCCTGGCACATACACAGTTTGGCTAAGAGCTCATACAAGCGCGCTGTGCATGGCTGGATTGGGAGTTAATTGCAGCGGAGGCCCTTCGAACCTGCTCAAGGACTTCGGTCTAGCCAGTGAGAAGGTATCGGGGGTGGTTTGTTACCCACTGGTGGCAAAACCTCCGTCGGCTCGGCATTATCGCTCGGGGTTCTCGCGCGCAACTGTTGTGGGTGGGCGCACAGGGGCCGGGGGTTAATTTTGTTTGGTATCAGTTTAATGTAATTGGTTCATTGGGTTCATATGTTGGAAGCAGGGCCTCTCGCACTCTTCTCTCACACGCTCTCAACTTTTTGCGCGGGTGGCGTATTGTAGTGATTATCGTATCTTTGTTAAATGGCCGGGTGGAACTGAAACGGAACCGACGACTGCGAATCTGGCCCAGGCCGATGATCCTCTCGGGGGCTGGCGGTTATTTGTTGTGAGACACGAAGAATGTCCTTTTAGTCGGCCGGGCTGAGGGCGATCATGCTCCAGGGCGGGCCTCTGACCCTGCCCTGGGCCCCTGCCCGTCGCTGACTAGGGCAATTCATGCATGTTCAGGAGGGTTCAACCAGGCCACAATGGACGAATCAATAACCAGCCCAGGGGCATTTTGTTCTGATCAGGGACCCCTCCCATCTGTACAGGGACAACTTAAACCTTCCAGGGCCCCTCTGGTCTGTACAGGGGCTCTCCATCTCCAGCCAGGGGAGGCAGGTTCATTTTGAAAGAGGGACGGTGGGTTCTGACTAAACGCGCACACTCGCCGGTTTTTGTTGGTCACTTATATGGATTTTCAAAGCGGGGAATGGATGCGATTTCGGAAGGTCAGGAACCGGACGCTAAGCAGAGCCTGATGCGCTAGGCTGACTCCCGACCCACGCCGATCGAGTGACAATTCCTGTTGGTCGGTTTGGCGAGAATTTTAGTACGAGAAGTTTAACGTGTCCGACAAAGGGATAGGGATACGGACACGGTCCCGCACCCGCTCACTGACCTCACCTGCTTCCAGTTGCGACCCGCTGCGCCACATGGCCGCAGATCCAGCCCACCGTCAGGAGCAAATAGCGAGACAAGGGGCCGCCACGGGAAGTCGAACTCGCAGAACCCGCGCGGAGTTGTTTCGGCTGCGCGTTTCCACGGGATAGGTAGGCAAGCACAGCGCTCTCTGGAGACACCAGCGCGGACTGGAGCTACAGGGGGCGGACAGATTTTGTTGGGAAGGATGTTTTTGCTTTAAACCTTTGGACATGTCTTGGGGAGCATCAAATGCCACGGCTAAGGATTGGACCTGTTCCCATCTGGCCCATCTGTGCTGGCAAGGGTTCCATTCGACGTGTTCAGGGGGCCCTCTGACCTGATCAGGACCCCTTTTGGTCTGGTGAAGGGCCCATCTGACCTGCACAGGACCCTTTCAACTTGCCAGGGCTCCTTTGGTCTGTCCAGGGGCCCTTTAGCCTGTTAAGGAGCCCTTTAGGCCTGACAAGGGACTGCGCTGGCTGCTTTGTCGCCCTGCCGACATGCTCAGGGCCCTTCGACCTGCTCAGGGACCCCTCTGTGCTGGATAGGGACGCATTTGACGTGTTCAGGGTCCCTCTTACCCGTTAAGGGGCCCTTTTGGTCTGGCTAGGGGTCCCTCTGACATGCACAAGGCTCTTTTGAACGCCTAAGGGGCCCTACGGTCTTTTCAGAAAGGGCCCTGGAGGCGCTAAAGGCCCTCTGAAGTGCTCTAAACTCACAAGATCACGCTTCATGTGGTCTTCCGACTCTGGAAGAGTCCATAATACCGCGCATTGCGCGTTCTCGTCGGGCCTTTTCGGCGAGCTGCGCGCGCCGAAGAGGGCCCGCCGAGCCTCAAAAAGGAGGCCCTTTGAGGGCTCAGGAGGGATCCTAGGATCCCTAGGATCCCCATTGGATACGCCCATTGGATACGCCCCGGGATTGAATTTAATTCTAGCAAATCTACCGAAGCGTAGTTGAAATAAGATATATTTCATTACCTTTAGTAGCATTTGGCAGCGGTAATAAAAACGACTTTCATGTTAAGTGGCGCTTCTAACCAAACTACAGATGACGCCACGGTCGCCACATACATGCCACGCCACAGTCGGCATTGGGCGTTACGATATTTTTACAAACACCCAATTCCCCATGTTGAGCCCTCCGTTGTACGCACCGCAGTATCATGTCGAAACGGTAAAATTTTTGGAAAAAAAAAAAAAAAAAAAAAAAAAGCAAAGGGTTGGTTTTGAGACTGGAAATTATAAGCTGAGAAATTTAGGCTAAGTTTTCTCCTTTTCGGAATTTTTCGGGTCCAGGAGATAAGCTCGGATTTTTGAGGAGCACTCACTCACAGGTTCATGAGCGGGGGCAGCCTCCGCTGAATGGAAATGGAGAAACCCAATATGGGTACTTGAGTACCAGTGCCACTCTCTCGCACGCGCCCAAATGCCCGCGCACGAATGCTGTCAAGCTCGTTGCGTGGGGCTGAAGGAGGTTCAAGGCCCTTCTCTATGCCGACCCAGGGTGCACGTGCACGCCTTATTAAGGAGCTTCAGACGGACAGGAGGACCCAACCCCCTCAGGTCAACACAGCGGCACGTGTGGCCCTCGGTGTCCACGACTGAGCAGCCCTTTCAGAAGGACAGAGGAGCCCTCATGGCGACCGAGGGGCAAATAATATAGTGATCTCAGGTGGCTTATCCCGAGGATTGCTAGTGGATCACATGAGGGTTATTTAACCTTTATTAGGTGCCGACAAGGGACGATAAAACCTTGAAATAAAAGTAACAGTTTTCTTCTTCCATCATTATACTGTGAACCAGGAGGTGCGACACAGACTCATGGAGCCGTCCGCGGCGTGAAGGAAAGAGGGAGGAGCTAAAGCAGAGTTTTGGCATGGTTGCGTAGATGAAATGTTAATCGTGTGCAAAGAGGAGGAGGGCTACTATTCTGGCTTCTATGTCCAAGGAGATGCTCAAAGATATCAAAATTTGATGGCTTTTGGAGATGAATGTAGGATCGCATACGATCGTTCTTTATTATGAGCGAATATAAACTATCATGAGTGAGTAATGTTTAGAAATATTGAATGGGAGCATGGCGGCACGGGCGCTTTTTTATGTATGAAATAGGAAAGAGCGAGATTAGCGAAGCAAGGCGAAAGAGAGGGAGATAGACAAGCGAGGGAGAGAGAAAGAAGGAAGAGATAAAGAGAGGCAAGAGAGAAGAGAGGGACGAGGGATACAGAGACGGGAGAGAGAAACAAGAAGAGGGGAGAGACGAGAGGAGGAGAGAGAAAGGAAAGAGAGACGAAAGAGAGAGAAAAGAGACATAGAAAGAGAGAGAAGAGAGGACGAAGGCGAGAAGAGACGAGGGAGAGAGATGACGAGAGAAGAGAGCAGAGAGAGAGGGAGAGTTGGGAGAAGAGAGAGAGAAGCGAGAGAAGAGAGCGAGAGCGAGAGCGAGAGCGAGAGCGAGAGCGAGAGCGAGAGCGAGAGCGAGAACGAGAGCGAGAGCGAGGAGGGGGAACAGGGGGGGATAGGGGGAGATGGGGAAAGGGGGAGGGGAAAAGGGAGAGGGGGAGAGACGGCTTAAAATCGCTGAATTTCACGCCCGCCTTAGTGGAACAAACTTTTGGAAGGCCTCTTTATTTTTCATCATAACTCAGCATAAAGCACACGAGTCACAGATCCTGTATATTCGTTTTTAGAATAAAAAAATTGTGTCGATTTCACATTCAGCAGACAGCAAAGTCAGCCTCAGTTCTAAGTGCAGCAGTCAGCCGTATCTGTGCGGTGGCACAAACTTTTCAATAGATTCTCTAACTTCAGTAAAAGCGTTAAAACTCAGTTAAAACAGCAGCTGTTACAGTTACAGCAGTTTTGCTGTCAGAAACATACGATGCACTTCAGGAGCGTTTTTTCGTGAGCTGCCCGTTTTGTATTCTTGTTTTTTAAATATATTTGTTGGTGGTGTTGTTTTCGAAATAAAGCCACTGCAAAAAGATGCAGTGCCAAAAATCGAGCATCTGTACAGCTTACTCAATCAATAAGGTATGGCACATATTACAATATAACTAACAATCCTCTACTAACACTGCTTCGTCTACCTGTGCTGAAAGGAGCTACAAGCTTTGCACATGTACTCGTGCGGGATAATATATCTCAGCCCAGATGATTACCTATCAGAGAGCTGATCTGCATCGGATTGTGCGCCGAGAGGACGGTTCCGGTTTGGTGCCACGAGCCGCCGATATAATCCGATCACATCAGCACTCCTCACCTCAGCGTTGGCATGGCAACGAGAACGCCGTGGGCGGCTGAAATACGTCTCTCCCTGTCTGGACAGGTGCCGCCATAAGGCGACATGTCACGACCATTGGTGGCCATCTGACATACGTGCCTCCCTGTCTGGACAGGTGCCGCCATAAGGCGACATGACACGACCTATCGGTGGCCATCTGACATACTGCCTCCTCTGGACAGGTGCCGCCAATAAGGCGACTAACACGACCGATTGGTGGCCATCTGAAACGTGCTCCCTGTCTGGACGGTGCCTGCATAGTGAGGCGTACATGACACGACCATTGGTGGCCATTGACATACGTGCCTCCTGTCCTGGACCAGGTGCCGCCCATAGGCGACACTGACACGACCATGGGGCCAATCTGACATATCGTCTCTCCCTGTCTGGGAACAAAAAAAGGGGGGTTTGGGGGGGCTTTGCCAATACAGCGACAATGACACGACCATCGGTGGCCATCTGACATACCTGCCTCCTGTCTGGACAGGTGCCGCCATAAAAGGCAACGACACGACATTGGTGGCCATACCTGTCATACTATGTGCCTCCCTGTCTGACAGGTGCCGCCATTAAGCGACATGACACGAACATTGGTGGCATCTGACATACGTGCCTCCCTGTCTGGACAGTGCCCGCCTTAAAGCGCGACACGACACGACCATTGGTGGCTCAATGCTGACATACGGCCTCTCTGTCTGGCACAGGTTGCCGCCATAAGGCGACAGTGAACACGACCATGTGGTGGCCATCTGACACTACGTCTCTCCCTGTCTGGACAGGTGCCCGCCAAAGGCGAATCATGACACCGACCATTTGGTGGCCATCTGACATAGACGCTGCTCCCTGTCTGACAGGTTGCTGCCTATAAGGCGACATGAGCATCAACGACCATTGGTGGCCATCTGACATACGTTCTCCCCTGTCTGGACAGGTCCCCCATGAAGGCGACATGAACACGATCCATTGGTGGCAACTGACATACGTGCCTCCCTGTCTGGACAGTGTGCCGCCATACAGGCGGACATGACACACCATCGTGGCCCATCTGACAATAAGTGCCTCCCTGTCTGGACAGTTGCGCCAATAAGGCATCATGAACGACCATTGGGCCATCTGACATACGTGCCTTCCGTGTCTGGACAGGGCGCCATAAGGCGCAACGACACGACATGGTGGCCTCGAATACGTAGCCTCTCTGTCTGGACAGGTGCCGCCATAAGGCGACATGACACGACCATTGGTGGCCATCTGACATACGTGCCTTCCTGTCTGGACAGGTGCCGCCATAAGGCGACATGACACGACCATTGGTGGCCATCTGACATACGTGCCTCCCTCTGTCTGGACAGGTGCCGCCATAAGGCGACATGACACGACCATGGTGGCCATCTGACATACGTCCTCTCCTGTCCTGGACAGGTGCCGCCATAAGGAGCGACATGACACGACCATTGGGGCCATCGACTACTCTTCCTGTCTGGACAGTGCCGCCATAAGGCGACATGACCCGACCATTGTGGCCATCTGACATACTCTCTCCCTGTCTGGACAGGTGCGCCCATAAGCGACACGAACGACCATTGGTGCGCCATCTGACATAACGTGCCTCCACTGTCTGGACAGGTCCGCCATAAGGCACATGGACACGACCATTGTGGCCCATCTACATCTGCCTCTCTGTCCTGGACAGGTGGTGCCAAAGGCGACATGACATGACCATCGCCGCCGACCCACCACCGCCAAATCCTGTCCACATGACATACGTCACATGACATAGAACGTGACGTGTGACATAGCATGGCACATTATATGCCAACGCAACACATGACACGCGACAGCGCTGCAGTTTGGAGCAGGTAACCTCTGCGCAGTGGTGTTTTTAAGGGGGCATGGGGCCATGCCCCCTGGCGCGGAATTCGCGCTCCAGAATATGTTGTATCCTTTCGGCATGGACACCATTTTTGTGTAAATTTCAAGATAACCAGGACAAGTTGTTTTACTGATAATGCAACTGGTTTTATAACTATTGTCTGTATAGTTCTTGGATTTCTAGAATGTGAATTGTGCCAAAGCATGTGGCCTCGATGGCGGATACAGTGGGGGGCATCAGGAGCAAATCCCCCCGCAGGAATCTGGGGGCATTCAATACAAGCATGCTCCCCCGCGCGTTCCCTGCTCTGAACGTGAAACCAATGACTTAGAAGAAAACTGTGAAAGTTAACAATTTTTCGGGAAATATAATTGTTCGTAAAAAATAACCTTTGCCGTAGTCAAAATCGTGCTAACCACGGTCAAAAAAAGCAAAATTTTGCGCCGCTTTGCGGCATGACACAAGCTTCGTAATTGCTTATGCAGATTAGGAAAATGTATAAATTAATTCCATTAAGTGTCTAGCAGAGGCTCTCCTTGACGGTAATTCCTGACCCCAGGGCCCACTCTCTTCATAAAATATTAATTTCCAAACAGGCTACATGTTAAGCTAGCCGAGTACCGAAACCACCGAGTACCGAAAAAGGCGACACGAACCCAAGGACGCGGACATTGGCACCCGGAAGCTGCTCCAACGGTGCGCAACTTGCTGGACCGAAGAGCTAATAGTGGAGACCAGACCAGGACCATCTCTCCAAGTCATCTTCCACCAGGCTCCTCCCGATCCACAGGGACCATTTATGTGCGGAAAAGTCTTTCTGCCTCGGTCTTGCTAGTTTCAAACCATTTGCACTATTATTAGTTGTTTGTTAAAGTTTAGTAAACATGTATAGGTACAGTTATTACTATTATATGTACTTTTGAGTGCTGACTGCCACCGGTCATGGTGCCTTGCTTTGCTATCCGAGGCAAATGTGTATGCAAAACTACCTTCATTTCAATATTTGTCATCATACCGAGCTGTGCAAAAAAGGCTTGGCTCCAATAACGGTCTGGTTCCAATATGAAAATGTAGTTTTCCCACGGCTTAAAATTCCAATTTTCACACTACCAAAAAATCCAATTTTCACGCCGCTTTGTGGCTTAAATCAGTGGCCATTGTCATAACAATGCCATCGTCATCGCCTTTAGCTCGTTGTCACGCTGAATGATTTTTTATCTCTTATCTTCTATAAGGCTTACATTTTTTATATTTTTATATTTTACATATTTATGGGTTTTTATCAGGCAAATCCCCCAAAAAATCCCGCGCGCCGCTAAATAACTAAATACCAACTATAACATGGAAATCAGACATGGGTCAAGATCCAAAAAAGATCCAAGATCCAGGATCCCTAGGACCCAAAATCTGGTATCTTGTTAGATCCTGGATCCTGCAAAATCATTTTGTCGTGGGATCCTGTAAATCCTGGACCCGGGAAATTGTTTTGTCGTAGAATCCTGTGGATCCTGGATCCTGGAAAATCAGTTTGTTGTGGGATCTTGTGGATCTTGTTTTTCCTATTTTTGGCCTTGGCACATGTCTGATGGAAATCCACATTACAAATGCTGCAAAGGCTGAAATACATGCATACAAAATCAAGGTATATTTTTTGATATTTCAGCCAACCCCCTACTCAAGAATTATCGGTCACGCCCTTGCGAGTGGGTATGAAATAAAAGTTGTTATTACCGCGAACTAGTTAGTGCTCACGACTTTAAAAAATGTACGTATGTGTATATGCTACAAAATATCGCCTTTTGTGCTGTTGTTTTTCCGAGACAAAACAAATAGTTTTGATTTTTCCCAAAAAGTGTTTTTTGCCCAAAAATAAATGTTTTCTTCTTCTGAAAAAGTATATTTTGTAAGATCGAATACCAATGGAGATGACCGGCCACAATCTGCGGAGAAAACAAAAATGGTATACTTTTTGAAAAAATATGCCCCCACCGAAACAATCTGAATCCGTCAGTGTGTGGTTTTAGTGTGTGTCCTTGGCTGATTTCTAAATACGCCACTGCCCCTGCAGTTATGGCTTGGAGGAGATTTGCTGAGTGAGGCGGCTTGGGACATCTGGCTTAGAACTAGAAGACTAGTCTGAACTGCAGCTTTTGGTTTAGTTTAGAGGGAGACCGCTCCAGTCCAGACGAACCATTGCGCAGCCATGTGATGAAGGAGAAGGGGTAAAGTGGGTCAAAAAGAGCCGCTGACCGGGCAGCCGCCCCATGAACAGGCCCTTCCCCGCAGGACGAAGCTGCGAGGAGGGCCCACGTCATGCCGACGGTCACCACTCCCGGGGGACAGCTCGAGGGCCGTCACTTGCCCGGTGGCCAGTGGCCACCAGACCCGGGATAACGATGGCGTGACAGAGGATGAAGGACCGGTAGTCGGGAGGATTAAAAGGTGGATGAGCTGCAGCTTTTGGTTTTGTTTTGTTTAGGGAGAGACCGCTTCGGCCCATTCGGACCATTGCGCAGCCATGGGATGAAGGAGAAAGGGTAAAGTGGGTAAAATTTGAACCGTGACCGGGCAAGCCCGCCCCTGAACAGGGCCCTTCCCCGCAGGACGAAGCTGCGGGGAGGGCCACGCCATGAACGACGGCCACCACTCCCGGGGACGGCTCGAGGGGCCGTGTCACTTGCCGGTGGGCCAGCGGCCACCAGACCCGGGTAAACGTCGGCTGTGACAGCGGGATTAGAGGATCGGCAGTCGGGAGGATTAAAAGGTGGATGAGCTGCAGCTTATATAAACAAACTTATGAAGCCTGCGCACTGCGATGTAAACTTAAGTTTCATGTCTTCAAGTCACCGAGCCGCCGTTTGGTTTCAAATCAAGTCGTCGTTGTAGAAGCGAACATAACCTAAGGGCTCACGCTTACAAGGACAAGACCAGGGGCGGCGCCAAAGGGGGAGGGTGGGGAGACGTATCCACTCCAACATTTTCGTATTTTAACATTACGCCTATGGACGTTGCATGGAAAGAATCACTTCAAAATGCCTCCGTCCCCCTTCTTTTGGAAGGTGGCGCCGCCCTTGGACAAGACCAATTACTATGGAACACTTTAGATTCGTTAACTTACAAGCTTTCTCAGCGCAGGGTGTCAACGTAAGTTCCATTTATCATGAAACGACACTGATTTGGCCTTCACTGCACCGTGTAGGCTGTAAAGGCTAAAACGATCGGATATACATTTCTTGAAATTGTAAGATCGTTTATTTGTCTAGTTGTGCTTTTATAATAAAGACAGTATTATCAACATAGATATAAATTGACATATCATGGACGAAGCCATTTCATAGAAGAATATGCTGACATATATTATGTTTATATGCTGACATTTCCTTATGTTTTGACAGATGAAAGGCGCGCAGTTTGAAGATCAATGTATATTTTTATTGCAGGCGGTAACTTTGTTACACTGGAATCTCAAGAATGGAGTAGATTCCCACCCTCAAGAGTCGCAGGAAGTGGACGAACCATATTTCGGTTACCATTGACTGAAGAGCTCGATCTCCTTAGGAAGCTTGGCTCCTGACAAAGGTGTATGAGTGATATCTTCTCAGAAATATGCTTAATACTTAGATACGCTAGCACCATTCCCATGAAGCGGGAGGGGAGTGCAAGCTGATCGTAGACAAACTATATTTACTTGGGTTTGATTGATTTAACCAAAAGCGGTCATCAATGAACGATTATAATGGATGTTTTCTGCTGGCCTTTGTGGGTCTTGGACATAACCATCAATCGTTTTCAGAACGGTAATATGAATACAAATTTAGGACCGTGAATATACTTGCTGACCGCTTAAAGTGCACATTTGGACAGTCTCCTCCAATGTCTGTCAAAATATGGTGCATGTTAGACGATACAAGTTTTGTCAAAATAAAGCGTCTTATTTTCACTGCATGAATTAGTTCAGGTAAAAATAATATATTTTTACATGGGTGGATACAGAAAGGGTGGCTTGGCTCAGTGGGGGGGGGGGGAAATCCCTAAAAGTCTCACACAATTCTGAAAACTCAACGGATTTCGCTTGCTTATGCATCGGTATAGCTGATTAAAAAGGGTGCAACTAACGGTCGGTATGGACAATGGCAATGACACTGCTTACGCAGATGATGTCAAATTTAACAGCATTGAAATTACTCTCAACGATTAAGCTGCTTGAGAGGCTTTGCTAGCGGACGGTTCAAACGCTTCGAATTGTTACGAAATGGCTGTCCAGTCCACTGTCTACTTCCACTGTTCAGTGTCCACGTTTCTCCACGTTCCAGCTCCAATGTAGGATGTAGGATTGTCACAGCTGCAGCTGTGGAAATCCTAAGCCTGTGGAAAGCCCTTCAGTGCGGACGAAGGAGCTGTATTGACCGGGAGTTTGACTGGCATTAACGCCACTGACATGCTTTCTGGTGCGTCTGGGCCCTGGACTGATTCTGCTCAATCAAATCATCGTCAGCTCCGTCGCCTCGATCGCGCCTGACCATATCACATTTGTAGCAGCAGCGTATAGGTGTTTGGTGGTGGATGTCACCAGAGACATGCTCTTGCACAATACAAAACGCACACGCTTTGTTACATCGCAGTGTGCACGTTCTGGTTAAGTTCGATTTTCTTATCTCGTTTGTTGGAGATAAGGTTGAAAATGAATTAAATAACTATAATTTTAGTGAAATCCACAATATAGGCAGGCACTTCCCATGTAACGTAAAATCTGGTGTTTGCGTTGGCTAGGAGTCGTCGAGATTATTGCAGGTGCGCGGGACCGTGTAAGACCCTGCTTGAAGTAGTTAAGCCTGCTAGCTCCAGCAAACACAGTTCAACGTTGTATTCAGACAAAACAATATTCACTTGCATAATAGATGTATGAACTTTCAGAGTGACCGTTGTAAGAGAGCCTAACTTCGGTAAAACAGGCGACCGTTCCAGTATTTGTGTCTGAGTCCATTGGCGTTCCGTGTCCTCTGGGACCCAAACCACTGTGTAATTGACATTCGAAGCGATCCTCCGGTCTCGACTCTGACAGCTTGCGTGGTACGCTGTCTGAGAAGACCCGGCGTCGCGAGAGGTAAAGTCCCACAAAGATGTTCCCTCGCATGCGTGCTTGTGCTGAATAGCACTGCCACGACCCTGTCGCAAACCAGTTGGAGAGCTATAAGGAGTGTATAACCTTTATTGATGCACACAGGCTTGTAAAACAGGGATTGTCATGGATCGGGTGCATCCATGGATGCCCACTAGGGCACAGCGTCAGCTGGCAAAACTCGAGTAGAGCTTAGCTCAACTCGGATTCCTATATGTAATGGAACACGAGGATTATTAATTTGAAGGAATGTTTGCATTTATATGATTTTTTGACACGCTAACTGAAGGATTTTGCGAAAATTCTCTAAAATGTTCATCATGAGGTGATCATAGATAAGCAGACGCGTAAATTTGTCACAATCTGATATATTGTGATGTGAAACAACGTCTTAAATGTGAATCCAATGAATTCCTTACAAATATAGGGACAACTATCTCTCCAGGTGAATATTTGATGCAAACAATCCCAAACATGACGAAATTCAGGCAATTTTAGGTGAAAAAGACCTATTTCATTCATATTCACCAAACTTCTACTTATTCTCGATCGCGAGGATGCGTCAATTAGGTTTTTACAATATATCTTATGCTGTCATACGATATCGTAAATAACTATATCGTATGACAGCAAAGAGAAATACGAAATTGACGTTAATATAATATATAACTCAGCATAGGTGGGCACCGGTCCGTTGCTCTGTTACTCCGTTACTAACGAAGTTACTTTTTTGAGTAACGATGTAACGGACTCATTACATTTTTTAAAAGTAACGGACCGAGTAACGGAAGTTACTTTTGTGTTCCGTTACTTCGTTGCTTTTTAGTCCGTTACTACGTTACTCCGTTACTCCGTTACTTTTTCCTATGCCTACTTGTTTCTCTTTACGCCCGGCTTTATTCGCCAAAGCTAGCACAATCAATGCCTTACGTACGTAAAAAATAAAATGTTATATGGCGTAAAGGGCTGCCAAATAACGTGATCGTACCTATTGCTTAATGCAGCGCAATTACTGAGATAAAGATAGCTGTCTCCCGATCCCGATGCCGCAAAACGTTGAAAATGTTCGTCAGTTGATATATGCCGGCGGCAAGCTGGCGGAGCTAGTCTATGATAAAGACGAGACGAGCCGAATTTAAAGGGACACTGCCACCCTAACATTATATTTGAGTTGAGATAGCCATTTTGCGTGTTTGGCATTGCAATTATGTATGGTATAAGTTAAACAACACTGTAGGTCGAATCACAGAGAAATTCGAGTTTGATTTTGCACATCTGTAACATTCGCCAGTCCCCCAATGCATTTGAATGGGGGGCCCTGAGCCGATGTCTCATGTCGTAGTCTCTCTTTGCTAAATGTTGATTACAGTCGACTTGTTTTACCTTTTGGCCGTACATTTAGCCATACACTAGTCCTACTTATAACAGCGTGAATGTTTTCTTTTTTCCCAAAAAATCCTTCATATGACGTCATCAGCCAAATATTAAAACTATTTTTTTATGAAATTGAGCACTGTTCGCGAGAAACAAATGTCATAATCGTGTTCAGCAGCAATAATTTCAAATATTTTGCACCACAAACGGCCCGGCTCGTACATTTTATAACTTTTTGGTAAGGTGGCTCAGTGTCCCTTTCAAGCACCTACGAGCCAGAAGGGCCCCTGGGCGAGTCAGAGGGGCCCTAAACATGCCGAATGGGACCCTAGCCAGCACAGAGGGGCCCCTGGGCAGGTCGGAGGGCTCCTGGGCAGGTCGAAAGGGCTCCTGGGTAGGTCAGAGGGGACCCGGGATAGGTAGAAAGGTCCTCTGGGCAGATCGGAGGGCCCCAGGGCAAATCGGAGTGGCCCCTGGACAGATCTGAGGGCTCTGGGCAGATCCGAGGGGCCTCTGGACAAGTCAGGAGCCCCTGAGTAGGTCGAAGTGGCACCTATGCAGGTCTAAGGGGCCCCTGGGCAGGTCGGAGGGGCCCCTGGATTGGTCGGAAGGGCCTTTGGGTAGGTCGAAAGAGCCCCTGGGCTGGACGGAGGGGCTCCTGGATAGGTTGGAGTGGTCCCTGGGTAGGTTGGAGGGGCTCCTGGACAGGTTGGAGAGGCTCCTGGACAGGTCAGAGGAGCCCCTGGGTAGGTCGAAAGGGCCCCTGGGTTGGTCGGAGGGGCCCTGGGCAGATCGGAGAGGCTCTGGGCAGATCGGAGGGGCCCCTAGACAGGTTGGAGGGGCTCCTGGACAGGTCGTAAGGGGCCCCTGGTTAGACCGAAAGGGCCCTGTGCAAGTCAGAAGGGGCCTAAACATGCCGAATGGGCCCCTACCCGGCACAGAGGGGCCCCTGGGCAGGTTAGAAGGGCCCATGGGTAGGTCAAAGACCGGAGGACGCCTGGGCAGGTCGGAGACCGGAGGGGCCCTGGGCAGGTCGGAAGGGATCGCACAGCTAGGCAGGTGATTGCTTTATTTCGCTTTCTCTGAAAAATAATTTACGAATATTTTATAAGTTAGTTTATAATAACAAATATAAGTTATATAGTAAATGGTTTAAACAAGATGCTTATCACAAAAGCAACAAAAAAAGACAAAAAATCTGGCGGTTACGTTAAAGGGACTGTCCCATCCTTTTCAAAAGTTCTCAAATGTACGCCGGCATGTTGTTGCTTAATATTAAGTAATTGCTGCCGAACCACGATTTATGACTATTTGTTTGCTCAAAACTTAACCAGTGCTAATTTAATAAAAATACGTTTTAATATTTGGGTCTAGATGATCGTCATTATGAAGTTATTTTTGGCGGAAATAGAGAAAACTCTTCACGCTGCTATATGTATGACTAGTGTTATGGCTATGTACAGCCAAATGTTTAAAACAAGTCGACTTCGGGGGGCATGCTTAGAACAAACATGTAGGAAAGAGAGACGACGGACAATCGTGATTAAGAACCCGTAATGCAATGGCACTATTTTAGGGTTCTGTTGGAGATGTCCAAAACACAAACTCATAATTTTCTTCTGTATTTCGACCTCGGGTGGTTGTTTTTAACTTATACCAGACATAATTGCATATGCCGAAGCACGGGAATGGCTATCTGAACTGGCGGAAATCTAATGTTAAGGTGGACAGTCCCTTTATATCACTTCGTATGGTTACAAAAAGTAACGGAGTAACGAGAACTGTACATAACTTCCGTTACACTTTTTTGAAAATGTAACGGAGGTAACGAGTCCAAACGAGCTACTTTTGGAACAGTTAACGTCGTAAACGCAGTAACTGAAGTTACATTTTAGAAAACGGTCCCACCTTAATATAAATAATATATTACAAATATATTCATAGCAGGTCTTAGAGTGGGCAACGCTTATATTGGCTGGATATAGTAGGAAGTGGGACTGTAAAAGTCCACTTTTTGTCTACTTTTTCGTCAAATGTCTATAGCAAGGCGGCAACGACATCACATCATGTCACGAATTTAACATCAGTTCTATGACAATTTAATCATATGTTCACGCCCCTCGCTGGACTTATAAACTGCACATAAAATGCTGATTTGTTAGGTTCACTGGCAGCTCCGCTCTATGTTGGGCTTTCGCGAGGATGTAGCCATCCCTGGCTTGCTGACCCATTACGTTCTTAGCAGCTACCGTGACCTGTTGACTGCCCTCTCGGTGAACTGGGTGCTGGAAGCAAACTTCGGCGCTGTCAGGGGCGTGACCAGGATGTCCTGCTGCTGATCTTTCGACAGGTGACGGGTCAAGACCGGCTCAAGGACTTCATCGGGCTCCCAGCTGACCAGCTCGGTCAGGGACGTGGCTGCCCTGTTGATGGCTGGCTTGACTCTCGACCTGACAGACATATGACCGCATTCAGAGTCACCCCGTACCTTCAGGATCTAGTCCACCGCAAACTCCATGTCACTGTGGTCTGAGCTCGCCAGAAGCGAGAGCAGCATGCTCTAGTGGTGCGCATTTCTTCATGATATACTTCAAGATCTGCTTTAACTTGAAGGTGAAGCACGCTCTAGTCGATGCCCTCTATCACGTCCTTACACAATTTTGACTCCTGAAGTCGCAGCCTCGAGAGGTTCAAGAGGTAGTCGCCCGTTTCATCAAGTCAGGGGCGTGGAACGCGCACCACTAGAGCATGCTGCTCTCGCTTCTGGCGAGCTCAGACCGCAGTGACATGGAGTTTGCGGTGGACCAGATCCTGAAGGTCCGGGGTGACTCTGAATGCGTCTATATGTGTGTCAGGTCGAGAGTCAAGCCAGCCATCAACAGGGCAGCCACGTCCCTGACCGAGCTGGTCAGCTGGGAGCCCGATGAAGTCCTTGAGCCGGTCTTTATCTGTCACCTGTCGAAAGATCAGCTGCAGGACATCCTGGTCACGCCCCTGACAGTGCCAAAGTTTTCTGCCAGCACTCAGTTCACCGAGAGGGCAGTCAACAGGTCACTGTAGCTGCTGAGAACGTAATGGTTCAGCAAGCCAGGGATGGCTTCCTACATCCTCGCCAAAGCCCAACACAGAGCGGAGCTGCCGGTGTGAACTGGACCTGACAAAGGAGCATATTATATGCAGTTTATCAACAGCTTCTTCGACAACGACTTCCACCAGGACTGCATCAATTATGATAGTGAGCTGTCACGCGGCGAGGTGGCCCAGAAGCTGGCAGCTGATATCAAGGTCCTCGGTCCTCTGGAGTGGCCGCTTCAAGTCAGTGGCGCTGCACGACCTGAAAGAAGTGATAGGTCGACACCACGCGCGCTTCCGCAGCTCGGCGCAGCAGGACGCGCACGAGTTCCTCCTCCACGTGCTAGATTCTCTGCATGATGACCTGAACAAGGTGCACCGCAAACAACCACTCAATGAGCAGAAGAACGATAGTGTGACGGACGCACGCGCTGCTAAGCTAGCGTGGGACGACTTCAAGGGCAGCAACCATTCGCTCATCCTGGATCTTTTCTGGGGCCAGCACAAGTCCACGTTGCTGTGCTCGTGCTGTGGCCACCAGTCGACCAAGTTCGAGACATTTTCACACCTCTCCGTACCTATGCCTGCCATGCCGAGCTGCGGTTCGCTGACGCTTTACGAGTGCATCGAACTGTACATGGCTGAGGACACCATCAGCGGCTGGACGTGGCCAAAATGCAAGAGCAGCACCGAGGCCACCATGCGGCTGGACATCTGGCACCTACCACCAGTGCTCATTATCCACATTCAGAGGTTTCACAGTGATGGCCTCTGGAAGAAAAA